>JAUTDX010002534.1:0-72159 GCA_030844895.1 Ambrosia x helenae | reverse complement strand
AAAAAAAAACTATGCCACAAACCAGAGTAGGCCTATCCCACTTCTAATAACACATATAACTCAAACCATTTAATAACACATTAGGCGCATCCCGCCCACTTACGTTTCATGTGCTAAAATAATATGTATGGATAAATATAGATTTCGTTCGTAAACAACAAAAATATTTACAATGTCATCAAAATATTTTGTGACTTCATAACAATAATCATACTGGTTTAGCATGCACGTCAGCCCAAAAATATTTAGAAAAATAATAACTAAAAGAGTGGGCGCAAGAACTCACCAGTTGCAAAGCATCAAATCCACGAGTTAAGTCGCCTAGACGAGCCCTCGAATAAAAGGGGTTTCTGAAGTCGAGTCACCCATGAATCAATTATCCAAAATAGATCTAAACCAAGTCATTCTACTCTTGTCTGACCATTGCATGAAATACTAACAAGAACACCATCACCTTTATGCCACTCACAAACATGCACACTAGAACCTCACGTACACACATAGCATCATCATCCCATCATGTCATCCTATCACCATTCATACACCCTAAAATCTTCCTCCATGGCTAATCCCACCCATAACTTATAACGTGAATGAGGCCAGCACGTTATCGACATCAAATGAAGCTTGTGAAAAGTACCACTTCCATCATGACCTTGCACCGCTACCGCAACCACTAGCACCGTTCATCAACATCATCAACAACCGATTTCATAAATGAAACCATTCCATTCTCCCTCCACTTCCACCACCTTGGGCTGAACAAAAGAACTACCATTCAATTCCATTGCCGCTAGCCCGCGAACACCACTGGTTACGAACTGATGATCACCGCGACCACATATACTACTCGAGCCAAACCTTAGAATGAAACCGTGCATACCCGAATGAATGGACTTGAGTGAAACGTAAAAGATTACCTTGTCAGAATAATGGACGGCAGATTTTGTTTTTCTAGCTTTCGGGTGTCCACGTTGCGGTGGTGCGAACGCTGGTGATCGGTTCTTGTTAAAGGGTTTATGGTGGTAGTGCAATGGTGGGTTGAGGAGGGACGTGGAGGAGAAGGCAGCAATGGTTGTCATGGCGGTGATCTGTCCTCTCTTGTCTTTTTGTTGCCGCCACAAGATCAATGTGTGGGTGTAGATATATGGTATACATAAAGATAAATAGGGTTTCTACTATATGGCTCCATACTTTACACAAATGCTCCTTATAGTATCACTTGTATATACTTTGATTCTAAAGTTACTATTGCATCTTAAAACATTGATAAAACGGGTCCCTCTAATCCTTTAAACCAAGATCTAGGCGTCGAACTCATTAACAAACCCACTTAATGAAACCGTGCTAGTTGCTCTAGTCAACATATTGGTTTCCACGGATTTTCGGGGTGTTACATGGTGCGCGCGGCAGTGATCAAGCTGTGGGCGTATGACGGGATGAGAGATCCGGTGGTATAGGCGCTATGCCTTGATATACGTCTGGAAGAGAAAAAGAAAATGAGAAAAAAATTGTTCCGTTTGTATAGGTCTGGCGCCAGCTTTGTCGTCATGCTTGGTAGCATAAATGAAGGTTTGGTATACTTTGAAGTTTCTCAAGGTGGCCGCGAGATGACGCCAGATTAGGCGTCGTATCGTTAAGCGCATTTGAAAGATGAGAAAAATGCTTAATTGTTCGTCTTAGCGCAGGTGTGACGCCAGATTAGGTGTTAGACCGTTGGAGCATGTGAGAGAAGCATAAGAAAAAGTTTTACCTTTTTGTATTCTGCGCTGACGCGAAGCCTGAATAGGCGTTGTTGATTGGAGCGCTTAATAGAGATTGAATAAAATGGTAGGTTTTTGTCTGCTTATGCGCCTGCTGAAGTGTAGTTATTGCGCATTAAATTTGTCTTTTCGAATTCTGTGCGAAATAAATGGCGGGAATGTTGGTTTGAGAGTGGACGTGTTTGACGGTTCGTACACTTTCTCGGATAACGTGTCTGACACGTGCTATAGTTGGAGAGCTGAGAGGTCGCCACGTGTCGTTCATCGGTGAAGTGTAGACAGCTGGAGATGGTGGTTCTGAACGTGGGCGTACACGTGTCGGTCATCTGTGGTGGGCAAAAGCTGTGTGAGCATTGCAACCGTCAGGCGAGTTGGGTCACGCGCCGCGCATGGTACGGCTGTCACGTGGTGCGTCTGACGTGTCGTCTGTTTATTGGACACCGCCTGAAAAGCAGTTTTTAGTCATTATGACTTCTATCCCATCGCCATTAATGCGATGGGTATAAATGGGGTTTACCACTCCTTTCTTCGTTTTATCACTCCCAAAATTCCTTCAAAGTTTGTTCTTCTTATCTCCAGCTATTTGTAGTTTTCCGATCGAAAAATTTTTCCTAAGTCCAAAAAACCTTTTTCCGTCGTCTCCATAGATAATGTCTAAAGATAAAGCTACGAAGCCCGAGTTGGCCATGGTGGAGGCCCAAATCGGTTGGTCTCAGGATAAGTACAGATCTCTGCTTGAGAAATATGAGATCCTCAGGGAGTGGGAGCCTGAGTTTCCAGCGAAAGGGAAAACTCCAAGTGATGCCCCGAAGGGAAGATCTGTCTGTATGAGGCGTTTTCCAAAAGGCCTGCTTTAAAAATTCTAACCAGTCGCTTCTTGGTTGATGTTTTACAAAGATATGGCGTCCATATCACTCAGATGAGCCCGTTCGGAGTTATGCGGGTCATGCACTATGAGGGGACCTGCCGGGCTATGAGGATGGAGCCAGTTTTTGAGCAATTTATTGTTTATACAAACTGGAGGTGAAGGAGAGCGGGTGGATCTCCTTTGTTGAGCGCTCAAAGTCTGTGTCATTTGTAGTGAAGGGAAGTTCTCCCAAAAGCCTTCGTTACTGGAAGAAGTGCTTTTTTTATGTGAGAAAGAAGGCGATTCGCGTGGAGATGGGGTGGCTAACTCTCCGTGCGGGCAGAAGCCTCTTTTCTTTTGAAGTTGAGAAGGATTTCCAGCAGCAAGACTAGTGCAAGATATTGCTGTCCCATGCGACACGGTTGGATGACTTAGATCATTGTGACGAAGGGATGTTGAGGTTGGTGGGTTTAAGCCGTCTGGGCATGACGGAGGGTATGGATGTGATTCCCTATGGCGACGGGGGTATGGATTTGGTGGCAGGTAGGTCCTGGTTTGTTTATCTATCATTCTTGTTTGTCTTTGTGATCGTTGAATGATGTGTATTGTTTTATTGTTATGCAGTTGAATGCTTGTTTGACTTTTGGCCGCAGAGGGTGTCGCGCACCATGTTTAGGCCAGTCCCAAAGGGGGAAGTTGTTGGGGTAGAGTTGAAGCGGGGTGAACTTTGTTTTCCCTGTGCGGATAGAAGGTGCGCCTGAGAATCCCTTAGCTGTTGGTTTCCTTATTAACCCCAAACCCCTTTCTGCACGAACTGCTCAAGGGGTTGACTAGGTTGTTTTGTCTGACGACGATTCTAGTGGCTTGTCCTCTAACTTGATTTCCCGTTCGCGTCACTCTGTAGGTGGCGGGTCTAGCGGAACCGTTTTCTGCGCCACAGGGAGTGGGCGCCCCTAGCAGTGGGTCTGGGACGGCAGAGGGTTCCCAAAGGCAAGGAGAAGGGTAAGTAGTTCCATGTGTATTTTTTTTTGAGTTATAATTCAGCGTGAGTCCTACTAACCTTGTGTGTTTGTTTCGCAGAGTGTAGGCGCAAGCGCCGTCGTCTGCTGCTGACGGGGGAGGGTGATGTTGATCAGCCCGCAGTGAAGAAGACTGTCCCGTCTAAAGGGATTGAGATTAGGGAGCCTGCTCCGTTGGGAATGGATCTTGCTCCGCCGCCAATACGTGAACCTTTTGGGAAGAAGGCCCTTCGGAAGCTTAGTGATAAGTAGGAATGTCATCGAGCAGTGCTTTTGAATGTGTTTGGTTTTTCTTATAGTTGTTGCTCTCTGTAGGTTCTTGTTTCTGCTTCTCTTAAGCGGCGCAGGAAGAGAGGAAGAAAAAGCTGTTAGAAGATGAGCGTCTGAAGGCTCAGTCTGTTGTGGAGCTTGAGCCCTGATCATGAGGCAGTAAAAAAGGCTGAGGAAGAGAAGCGCGCTGCTGAAGCGCTATAAAAAAGGAGGAGGAAGACGCCCGTGTTAGGGCGGCTGCAATGAAAAAGCAGCGTGAAGAGCCAGGAGGCCCGTCTGGCGGCCGAAAAAAAAGTGAAAGAAGAAGAGGATCAGCGTCAGGCTGAGTTGCTTAAGCAACATGCGGCAATGGTTCCCGTCAAGGCTAAGCAAGGTAAGCTGGCGTCTGGTTCTGGTGGTGGGGGGTTGCAGACGGACCCACTAGTTGTTGATCTAGAGTTGGGCGAGGCCACGTCTAAAACTTTAATGATTGGTGAGCAGGGTGGCGTGACAGAGCCACAAGTGCAAAAGATTGAAGGGGCCAAGGCGTCTACCACGGATGGCGCCAATGAAGAAATACGAATCCTATATTGTCGGGTTAGCGCCAATCTTGGTAGTGATTCCACAGGGTTTTGATAATGCAATACGTTTGTAAAATGTGATGGGTCTAAGGACAAGACCAAGGATGTTTAGGAGACAACAAGTTAGAATAGCCAAGCCTCTAAATGTTAGCAAATAAACAAGAGTTAGAAAAGTACGATGTGCTCGTAGTCTTTTCTATGAAAGTGTTGGCGAATATCGGATGTCAATAAAAGGAGAAGTGTCTCTCCTTTTATAGTACCTCGATATACGACTTTCTCAACCCGTCCTCTACCCTTGAAAGGGGCCCGGTAGAGGTGTCTCTAGTTTTCCGGCCCAAGTCTTCAGGCCCAATGGTGCAAGTGGTTTTGATAAAAAAAAGAGAAATGGGGATGTTACCTTCCTGGCATAAATACACGTGGCGTCCATAGATTGGATGCTGATGGGTAGCGGACGCTTGGCGTCCGCCTATTGGCTGAAGCAGGGCGGTGGGTAATCATCCCCTTCTAGAAGCACCGAGACAAGTTGGGGGGTTGCAAAAATCTTCAGGAAGATATCTTGGCTGGGAGGCTGCCACGTCGTCATCCTTTCTGACTGTCAGATCATGCGCAACCTTTGATTGGCTGGGAAGTCTGACGGGCAGCCTAGCGTCGGGAACAGTTACCTGGGGCAGGAGTGTGTGTCTCGAGGCTGCCCCATAAGGCATCTTTGTAATCATATTGGTGAAGCTTTGTCTATCTTGCTGAAGAAGCTTCACAGTGTGTCAGTCCCGCTGACGTAGAGTGGGCGAGTAAGGCTGCGTCATCCGTTAGAGGGACGCTAGCCTGTGCGCCGACGTAGAACGGGCGGATGATTCTGCGTCATCCGGTAGATGGACGCTAGCATGTGCGCTAACGTAAAAACGGGCCCATTGTTTTGTAGCTCGTGATGTGGTATTTGTTGACGCTTTGGTACCATATCCCTTCAAATACATATCCATAGAGTAACAAATTTCGTAAACTTGATATGATAAGTACTAATGCAACAAATATTAACATTAGGGGGGACGGAGCGCCAACATAAATGGTCACGGGCACCCCATTACAAGCAAGGTAACACCGCCGCTACCAGTGCTTGTAGGAGTTCCAAGAACCGTTTCCTTGTTTTTTTAACGGTTGGTAATGTGTTTTTTATTTTTCTTTTTTATTTAACATAATAATTTTAACGTTTGTTTAAAGCATGAAAATACATTAGAATATAATTAAATTAAAAAAAAACATAAACAAGAGCATTTAAAATACATTAAAACATCAAATTAAAACACATTAATATTAAACATAAAATTAAAATACATAAAACAAAGATAAATAAACCTAGGGTTGGCGCAACAATTGTCATGCCTTGACATAGCCGAAAATGTTGTCGTATCGAGCCTCATAGCTCACATGAGGGAACTCGATAGCCAACTCCTGGTCGAAGTCCGGATCCTCCCTCAACGTGTTCTCATACAGGTGGTCCATCGATCACACTATATGTTGAGATCGGCCCACTTCCGCTGCAGGCTCTTAATGGTCCGGTACGTTGGTGCCGACATGCTGGTTGAAGTCAGCCAACAAGCGATCCAGAACCCCTCTGGGTGGGACCCCAGCTGAGGCCCTCAAGCGTTGTTGTAGAACCGAGTCGTTGGTAGCGTTTTTTGTAGCACACTACCAACGCCATTCTTCTTCATCGGTCATGCGAGTCATCTTTGTGTGTGTTCGTTTGTTTATACGGTGGTAAAGTTAGTTTTAACCCCAGTGTTTGTTTTGTTTATATACAATTTTTTTGAACGGTTCATTGTATTCAATTTACTGACTCTTTGGTGGAACGGTTTCATTGTATCCAATTCAATTGACGATTTCCAAAGTTAAAAATTAAATTTACTGACCGTTTGGTGGTGGGACGGTTATAATAGTGTGAATAATTATTACCTTTAAACCGTGTGTGAAATTAGAAAAAAAAGGTTGGTGAAATTAATAAAATAAATAAAAGAATCAGTAGAGTGTTGCCTCTAAAAAAGTGTTTCAATGAAGTAAAAATCAGTAAAGTAATGTGGCAGTGCAGAATTAGTTAAAAACAGTTAAGTGGAAAAAAAAACATCATGGTAGTGCCCCTTCTCCCCTTAGAAATCATATAAATTAACTAATAAAGCATACTCTGCAAAAGATCAACGTGGAGTAATTGATGCTTGATTTGAGAGAATGCCTTTCAACTGATCAAAGCGAACCGTCGTATAGAAGAATTAAGGTTTTGATGATCGGGTCAGCTAAAGATCCGCGTGTGACTACAATCAGGTCAAATAAGGTCCGCACAAATTATATGCTGGTCTAGGTGTTTTATCAAAATTTTTAATGAAAACGGCAACAGATGGGCCGTTATGGATCTACTGCATATAGTAGAAATTGGGCCGGTAAAACCCAGCAAAGATCGGGCTTATGTTATTTACACACAGTAGATATCGGGCTGGTTGAAAACAACACATATTGGGCCTTTGTTAGTTTACACACGACAGAAATTGGGGGCGGTTGAAACGACACAGATCGGGCCTTTTTGTACAGAAATTGGGCAATGGGCATGTTATAACCGGTACAAGTACGTACCTGACGGAAAGGAATAAGCATGTTCAGATGTTGTGTTTACGTGTTTCTACCGGCACGAAACAAGTCTAAACTCTAAAGGGGAGGGGCCTTTACCTAGACTTTTTTCACTTGACTGATTTTAACTAATAATGCACTGTTACATCACTTTACTAAAACATTTCTTTGGAGGCTGCACTCACCGATTCTTTTATGTATTTTCATTTAAATATCTACATTTTTTTATTTTTTAAATTTCACATAGTTTAAATTTTTAAACAAGTTAATAATTAATTGCTTACTATTACAACCACCCCACCAAACGGTCAGCAAAATTAAATTGTGAATTCTTGGAAAGCATCAATTGAAATGAATTCACCTAAACAGTCAGTAAAATTTAATTTTAACAGTGCAACCGTTTTCAAATTTTGTATATAAATAGATCAAAACCGTGGGTTAAAACTCACACCTTACCACAGTTTAAAAAAATAAACACCCACAAAGATGAATCCCTGGACCGAGAACAAGAGATGACGATAGTGGTGTGCTACAAAGACGCCACAAACGACCCGGCTATATAACAACTCCCGAGGGACTCGGGCTCAGCCTACCCCCGGAGGGGTTCTGGGCACGGTGTTGAGTGACTTCAACCAACATGTTGGCACTAAACGATAGGTACCTCACAGACATCCAACTGAAGTGGCCGATCTCAACATTAAGTGTGAGAGGTGGACCGCCCTCTACGAGCGCACGATGAGGGACGATCCGGACCTCGGTCACGAGTTGGCTATCGACTTCACTCATGTGGACTATGTGGCTCGATACGGTAACATTTTCGACCATGTCGAGGCATGACAATTATTGCGCCAACCTTAAGTTTATTTTTCTTTGTTTTAATGTATTTTTATTTTATGTTTAAATTTTATGTTTAATGAAAATGTCTTATTTATGTATTTTATATTTAATTAGATTTTAATATATTTTTATGCTTTAAAACAAACGGTTAAAACAATATTAAACAAACAGTTAACATAATGAAACAATATAAACAAACGGTTAAAGTTATTATTTTAAATAAAAAAAATACTTTACTGCCCGTTAGAAAGAACAAGGAAATGGTTGACAGGACCACTACCAGCACTGGTGACAGCGGTGATACCGTGCTGGTTGTGGACCATCCGTGACCATTTCTGATGGCGCCCCGTCCCCTAAAGTGTCATCGAACAGCGAAATTTTTACTTGAATAAGGGCATGTTTGGTAGCCTGTTAATAAGGCTCTAAACCATTCAGCTCTGAATGATTCAGCATTCAGATTGTTTGTTTCAACAGAAAAAAAAACACATCTGAATGGAATGATTAAGAGCTGAACCATTTAGACTTGGTGCATAGCTGCACATTCAGCACTTAATCATTTAGAGCCTGTTAACCATTCAGACCTTTTAATGATTCAGCACTTAATCAACCAAACAGCCCCTAACACATGCCATCTTGTGGTTGGGTGTGATGTGGACCTACAGTACCTTTGGATTTTTTTGGGGGCCGACTAACGAGGTTCTTGTGGGCTGGTAGTGCTTAGTTGTCATCGTCCCCATTGGTTGGACGATTGATTAGTTTAGGCTTGACTACTTCACAAACTGTGCAAGTCAATATCTATTTTGCCAAAACATCATCATCATCATACTCAGTTAATCCCACTTATAACAAAGTTAAGGTAGGGTCTGAGGAGGGTAAGATATAGAAAGTTTGACCTCTACCCCTAAGGCTATGGGGTGTGGAGACATGAAAAAGGTCATGTCTCCATGCCATGTAGGATGCCACATCATCAAGGTGGTGTCTCAACATTCTTGAAATATGAGTGGGGTGTGGAGACATGAAAAACTCATGTCTCAAGCATTTATTAGTTTTTAATTTATTTTTGAATATTAATTTTAGTTTGTTTTTAAAGTAATAAATAAATAAATAAAGTAATGTTAAAATAAACACTAAATATTATAAATAAAAATTACTAAAGCATGAAAAAAACGAACACACGAAAAAAAACATACGATTTCCTAAAATTTTATAAAACTACTTTCACTTTTCAACAAAACTTGTCTTGCAATTTCTTCATCGCGGCGCGTCGTTTTTCGGGATAACTCGAGATTATCGGCAGACATAATTCTGCACTCTTTCACCGCCTTCGATTCATCAATCAACCTAATCTTTTCTTTCTTGAGCTTTATTTTTTCTTCGTTAGCTTTATTGAAAGCTTCCATTTGTGCGGTTAATTTATCAAGCTTTGAAGCACTCCCGCTTGTGCTACCCGATGCCGCTTTCTTTCCTTACGCCGCTTCCTTTCGAACTTTGTCCCGACCTACATAAAAAACGCAACCATTTTTATACTATAAAGAAAACGCAACGAATTATATTTAAAAAAAATATAAATTTATAAACCTATGGGGCGTTTCTCCTCTACAAATATTGGTTCTTCGAACTTGGGCTCGTCGTTCATAACAATGTCAATTGGAACGGATGGGGCTGCTTTTTGAGCTTTAGGTTTTCGTTTGGCCCGTTCAACCTCGTTTCGGACCGCCACCCATTTTTGTTCATCTTTCAAAACCTGCCAAGCCCGTATCATCGAGAATGATCTTTTCACTTCAGATTTATAGTCCGACAACGCTTGCTCGAAAATATTTTGCTCGTTCCATCCACTAGGCGGGTTCGACTTAATACGGTTGTAAATTCCATTGTATCGGGTTTAATTGGGCATATGCTACCGGGTTTTGAAGCATTTGGGCTACCGTCGGCATTGGTGGAACGGTTTGCGATATGGGATCGACTACCGGCGTGTAACGGGTTTGGTGAAAGGTTGATTCGGGTTAGGTTGATTCGGGTTTTGGTTGAATTGATGGAATGGATCCATGAAGTTTTTTTATAAAATGTTGTGAGTTTATAAAAAAGTAGAGATGAGATGTAGTAATTTTGGTTGAATTGGTTAAATTATATATAGGTTAGGTTGAATTTGGTTAAAAAAATAAATAAGTAAACAAACTAGCCGTTTGAAAATGACTGTTACCTAACGTTTAAAAAAAAACTAAGAAATTATATGATTGGTGCGTTCTTTATGTTATCAGGGGGACGGGGGGACGGGGCTGGGTTGGACGGGGCAACCGGGGCGGTGTTGGGTTGGGAGACGGGGCAAAAAGCTTGAGAACGGGGGAGTGCCCCGTCTGTGTACCGAGCAGCCTAAGAATAAAGAGGTTGCTTCCAATATTTTACCAAAACATGACTTTCCTATATTTCTCTGTTTATTATGAAAGCTTTCAACAAAACTCTACAACAAATCATGAAAGGACTGCAAAAAGATTTTGGTTTTTGGAGATTACTGATTATTATTTCAATGAAAGCGGTGAACAAAACTCCAACACGTTTTCTTCAATTTTTTTGCACAAAAACAATAATACTGATCAGATCCTTCGTTAAGTTGCTCACAACACGAAAATATAAAATCCCATTGCTTATCCAAATTTTGAGAGTAAATATACTTCCCGACTCATAAAAAGGACATTTTTTTAACTCATCCTAGAATCATATTTGAAGTTGCTATTTATAGTTTACATCTGAATTCTTTTTGTTCAATGTGAGAAAACACTGCTTGATGTTACAATAGATTATAAGACTCGGTATTTTTATCTCTTAATCAAAATTCTAGACTGTTAAACATTTTTAATAAGAAAAAAAAATTCAATGCAGATAAAACAAAAACTATGAGAACGCGATAGATAACAAATCACGGTGGAAAAGGTTTGCACAATGCAATTGTGTAACATAATTATGGTGGTCGATCAGAATTTCGTCATTAAATATGAACAAAATTATTATTATAATAGATACAACAAAATGTAAAATTCAGTGTATTTGTAATATCTCCTGATGGTGTTTTAAATGTGTTACTTATATCATTCTATTTTCAAATGTCATATAGAGTAACTATTCGACAATTCTTTGAAGGTAACTTTTATTTATATTTCATAGATTGGTTTGCTAAATTATTCTCTCTCTAAATGCGTCAATAATATAATAAAAATTAAAATAATAGATATATTCTATATAATTGTCGACTAGTAATAAATCCTCGCATAGTCGCATTGAGCAGTACCTAAATATGTGAACTTAATGCTTTATAATAGATATAATGGACGTGTAAAACATTTAAAACACCATTAGATGATATTCCAAATACACTGCATTTTAAATTTTGTAATCTATGCACTACAATAAATTTGTTTATAGTTAGTGACTATAACTCATAGCAACATGTACCGCCATGCTCACAATTGCATTGCACAATCCTTCTCTACATTGACAAGTGTTCTATCCTCATATTGTGTTTATCATTGTTTTTATAAAGATTAAAAATGATCAACAAGCGTCGGCAAATACCATTTCTATACACTTGGAAATTATACTATATACCATATAATGATCATATAAGAGAACCCAAGGATAACATCTAAGAATACTAGGTCCTTAATATCACAATAAACTGTTCTTACATATGAACCAAAACATACGTGAGGATAACTACTTTTGAAGAGGAACCCTAACATGATGTTAGAAATGTGGTGAAATAAAGTCACTTAAAACTTTTTTACATGCTTGGTTTGCTGAGCACCTTGATAGAATATCGTTTTTTAAACATTATCTATTATATATATTGGTTTAAGACTTAACACTTAGATAATTTCTTTGTTAAAAAAAAACATATATATGTTTTTGTTTAATTTCATTATTTAACACCCCAACCCGATAATATATAACACAATAAAGCTTAATATTTAAATGTATAACAAGAATGGTTAAGAATCCTTACAATCAAATTTATAGCTCTAGGTGACGTAAGGTGGCAGAAATGTTTGGTGATGTATTGAGGTTGGCTGCCTCAAGAAAAGAATGAGAAGGAGAAAGAAATGTCGATAGGACAAGATAGATGAGTAGGGATGAGATGAGATGAGACGGCTTGCTATATATAGTGGTGAGAGACTGAAAGTAGCCTGTTACAAAATAAGCAAGCCAATGATCTATAGATCAGGTGCGGAAAGACTTGAGTTATTCTTATGAGACTAAGGTTCGATCCTCATTTGCATAAAATAGTGAGATAATGGTGCGCAATGATGGTGACTAACTCATCAAGGGGGTTTGATCCTGAGCGTCACCCTGGTTTTCATCCGAGTGTTACTTTAGCGAGACAACTCGTGTGGAGACAGTACAGTTTCTGGGGGAACATCACCAAGGATGACAAGCCGGCCCGGATCCGATAGAAACGGAGTTCGGCCAGCCTTGACGGGGGTGACGACTTCGATCAGTATCGTGACAATGGGTCACTCATAAGAAAGTGAATTTCTGAAAGTCACTGTTAAAAAAAAAACGAAATAAACAAAATGTCGATGTTCTTTGATTGCAAAACAGTTTTAATTGAAATCCCTTTTTAATCAAACTACCTTTTATATTTGATTATTCTAATATTTTAATTCTAAGTTTCACACCAACATTAATTTGTCATACATTAATTATTTTAATTTTAATTATAAGAGTTTCACATCAACATTAATTTGTCATATTTATTTGCATTTAAAACAGTTTTAATTGAAACCCCTTTTTAATCAAACTCCCTTTTATATATATTTTTTTTAAAGGGCAACTAAACAACACCGAGTACTTCGTACGCGGCCCCCGATGGTAAAGACAGGGGCACAGCCCGGCTCACCCCGGACGCACGAAGCCCCTAGCCGCCCGACAGCCCGCTTCCAGGGAAAACTCGACCCACATACCCGCCCAAAGGCATGACAGTAGTGAACGGTAAAACCTGGCAAGATCGGGACTCGAACTCATGACCATAGGCCATGAGTCATCCATCATTTCTCATTATGTCTTTCGTGGGAATCGAACCTGAGACCTCCAAGAGAGATCCTTGATCCATTCACCAACTGAGATACCCATGAAGGACTCCCTTTTATATTTGATTATTATAATTCTAAGAGTTTCACACCAACATTAATTTTTGTCATACGTTGATAATTAATATAATTAATTATCATTGTTTTCTTATTTAACCACTAACTAAATAAATACTACCTGAACTGTCAATTGGTTAATACTGCTAAATGGCTAGGTCAATAGGCAACCCAAGTCTATCAGTTCGGAGAAAAATTCACGTCTAAAAGTCCACTGTGATAAAACCCATCTGAATCTGATTCAAATTTGAAACCAAAGGGCCTCAATATATTATTATATCGTTAATCTTTAAAATCATCTTCAATTACATTTATACAATTCACGCTGACTTTAAAGTAACTTTCAAAATACTAAGTGTAATAAGTGACTAAGCCTTTAGAAGCTGATGAACGACTGCGTCGCAATGCGGACTTTTGGGACTTTACTATGGAACCTGTTTGTTTAGATTCCTGTGACAATACATAGGGGCTGCGTTGGGGAGTATCGTACTGGCTTAGTGACGGACCGAAGGAGTTGTGTCGGGGGTCATCGTACTGGTCAGTGATGGAACGTAGGAGCTGTGTCGAGGGGCATCGTACTTGAATTGTAAATAATAATAATAATAATAATAATAATAATAATAAAAAGTAATAATAAAGTAATAATAATCATGTAGGGAACACGACACCTGGTGTTTTTCGATAATGCAAAGGAGTCGTCACTTGCACCGGCAGGTTTATCTTTTTCTTGTTTCTTCCTCCTTTGTTTTTTAACCTTCAATGTTGGTTGGCCACAAGTATTTTGATATTGTACAATTAGGGTCTTTTTGTTACTTTTTAGTGGGTTCAACACCGACATAATTTTTTACAACATGTTTTTTTTTTCACATATGTGGGGTTTAAGACATCATTTTCTTTTTCACTTCATTTAATTCTTCTTCCAGGTTGATATTTTCACTGGTGGTCTTTGCTGGTCTAAATTCAAGCTTCCGCCAAAATGGGTCTATTGAATTGAGCCGAATTTTGTGAACTGCTAAAAATAAAAAAATGTCAAAAATTTTAGTGATATACACGTAATAAGTAAGTAATATGCTTAGTAGTATACCTTTATTTTGATAATTTTTGAGGCAACAAGCGCATACTAACCACAACTCGTGTAAAGTTGGCAACCACATGTTGCATCAAATGACCTCAATATTTCTAACTATAAAACTCGTTTTCTATGAGGTTAAGAGCATGGTGGGAAACACTGAGGCGCAGGTTGTCAAGGAAAGATAGTTGCTTGTGGCTGTTCATTGTTTTCTTGTGGCTTTCTTCAAAAGTTTTCTTTATATGCGACTCTTGTTTTACTACAACATCATCGATATACTTTACTATTCTGATCAAGTTGTTGTTCGTACTTAGAAGATATCTCTTAAAATCAGCATGTTTGCTCTCGACTCTATTGTTGTAGTTTGGTGAAAATTTATGTTTCTATTGGACCAGCCAGACACAAATTTTTCATGATATTGATCCAACCATTCATAATACAAATAATCAAAAACATCTGAAAATATAAAATACTTAGACTTAAATTATTTTTAATTACATAAGTAATCTTACTTAGTTTTATTAAATAAATAAATAATGAAAACATACGTTTCCTGGATTCTTTGACGAGTGCTTTAAACATAATGTTGACGTTATACTGGTATATTTCAGGTGTAGGAGACCCGCATAACCCAGACCATGGACGTGTAAATTCCTCCCAATCTTTGTGAGTAAACGATTTATTGCAGCGTTTTGTTAGCGTTTGGGAAAACTTTATCACATGCGTTCATAAGCGCCTGGTCTCTGTCAGTTAAAATATCATGCAGCTCCATACACTATTCCAACTTTATCACCACCCATATGAAGTTTTCTTCACGTTCCCTTGAAACAACGACACCAGTAGCACAAAATGACTGGTTTGTCGATGTTATACCGACAACTTGCACTAACGGTAAACGGTACATGTTGGTCTTGTAGGTTGCGCCGATCACAAAACATGCATGAAACGCACGCCATATTTTAAAAGATAACGAATGTACAAAAAATGTCCTCTAGCGCATTTATTGAAAGATCCTCCTGAATGTAGTACGTGTAGTTTTTAGAAACCAGTAGGTTTTCCAGTTTCTGCATGGGTGATCCACCGTGTTGTTTTCCAACATTAGTATTCTGAATAGCATTGTGTATGTCTTTCAAAAATAACATGCACTCAGAGTACCGTCTCTTTACGGTTTTCCAGATTTTATGCGCCTCTATGTCCCGCGCTAACAACTCCTCTACCAATTTAAATTCGTTAGGAGAAAGTCTCTTGCATACACGTGGCCTTCTAGATATTCGTCAGGAACTGGTTATGTTCGGCGTTCCTTACACCTATCCTCCAAGCGTCATGCTTCCCGTCATAGAACCCGAGCCCTTGAACAAGATAACAATTTTTTGGCCGTCTGTTCTCCTCTGTGTGGCTATACTCTTGTGCTAGCCGCTGCGATTGCATACTAGCCAAACCTTCACGTCCAAATCACTAACTTTTTTGGATCGCCGGGTCCCAATGACGTAACCTTTATCTTTTTCCCTTTTCTTAACCGACGTAACCGACTCTTTTCGTGACATAAAATCCTAGTCAGTGTCATACGAAACTAAGATGTTACGTGGTTGCTCATCTGAAACATGCGAGTGGTGTAGTTGCTCTTCTAAATCTTGTGGGTTATGTGGTTGCTCGTACGAAGGTATTGCGGTACGTACACATATTCACCACCGTGTGTGACACCCGTCAATAACCCAGGTCAAGATCCGTACCCACCTTACTTAACTATGTCATTTCATGTGCATATTAGACATTTTTAGCATTCGCTATACCATCCCGAGCCTAGCAAAGCCCAAAACTATCGCAGAAACTCAATACGTTATCCGTTTACACATACAACACCCGATTAATCCATGACAATTGGCATCAAAAATCAAGCCAATCACACGCTCAACAAAGAGCAACAGAACATCCAATTCCTATGTACGGACAAACAACATTTCATGTGACAATATCTAAGTGGGAAATTATTCAATTCCACTCAAAACCCGAACTATTCACTAGATGTTTTAGGAAATTAACACACACAAGTCATAGAACATCATCATACATCTAATCAAGGTACAAACATATGTAAATATGAATTACGATCATCAACAACATATGTTTATGGACCCATAACACATTATAACTAATATATGTTCATGTCATTTTCTGATAAACGTATGTTATCATCAAGATTAGAATGAAATTATGTGTGTTATCATATAAGAAGTCGATTATAATCCAAGACAAACTAGTGATCTTTCCCAAAGCACAATACATACACATATATGTGTATACAATGACTAGACATACACATAATCAAACAAGACAAAAATCAACACTATAACACACATGTTTATTATGTATATATGTACACGGCTCACACAAGGGAAATAAAAAACAAACACAAATAGCCCTATACCTAAGCCTATATATATATGTATGTATGTATGTATGTATGTATGTATGTATGTATGTATGTATGTATGTATGTATGTGTGTATGTAAATGATGCGCCATCATTTACACATAATATGGCAAAATTGCGCTTAAATTGATCATTAAAGCTACTTAATCGTTCCTATTTGTGTTTCTCAGGAAACTGGAGCTCCTACCGAAAATAGGTGATTTCGGGTAAAAACAGCTAAAAACAGAGATTCCTGGAAATACGAGACACGAAGCATGTTCCAAGGTTGTGTAAAGACCTTCTCGGAGCTTAAATGATGATAAAACTAACACGGGGTTGACCAAGCACGCCCATGCTTAGTTATACGAGGGTCCCGCACGTTAGAAGATAAAGCAGCCAACTTGGGGAACAAGGAAACATGGTTTGTCAACTTGGGGACCTGAAGGACAGACAAGACATATTTTGCAGCAACAGGACGTACGTGGGGCAGGTGCACGGCCATGCACCACTATCAAGCATGCATGTGCTTGACCTGGCAGCTATATAAATAGCAAGCCCAACTTAATCATTATTTGTTCCTTCTTGTGCCTTGTAGTGCCATCTTGGGTCGATGTCCAAGCTTCTTGCAAAGTTCTTGGGGTCTTATGGGAGGCCTTAGGGCCATCCTAACACCTCTCCAAGATTAGGAATCCATCCTACCTTGATTTCTTGACCGAGAATGGTACCGTAGGAGTAGTTTACATGCAATAAAAGTCGAGGGTCGTGAGGATCATCTAGATACATTGGATCAAGGATGTCGAAGGATTGTCTATGAGTTGAAGACCTCCATGTTCTTATGTTGATTATTTTTATGGTTGTATCCATCCAGTATTCCCCAAACCTATTCGATTTGTTAGAGTTTCTGTATTATTAGTAGTTTATTTTTAGTTATTTGGTGTGTTTATCTTCTTAACTAATACTTGTTTGTTTATATTTTCTGACAGGTTCCATTAGTGGTTAACTTAAAAAACCCTTAAAATCAACCTAAAACTTAACTTATAAAACAAGCTATCATGGGATTCGGACAGCTTCTGGTAGTCCAGAGCTAGATGCAAGGCAAGGAAACGGTAGTGAGACAGATCCTTCAGGCTTCTGTTATCCCATCCGGGATCTAAGCAATGGCTTCTGAAGTGGACCAGGCCCTGGTGATAAGTTTCTGGTTCCATACCAGATGTGTGAGTGATTTTCTTGGCAAATGGAGGATTCCCTACGGGTGCACCAGTGATATTCGGATTGCACGCCTTTAGGATTATATTCCACCTTTGTTAAGGATTTCATTCACAACTCTTGGGGTTAAGGGTTGAAATTGTTAAGTCACTTAATCACTAAACCAAACTTATATTAACTGGACGCAATACATAATTAAGTTGTCACTTTTAAAGGGTAGTGACTCACAATGTGATTGAGTTCGGGCCATGTCTGACCAGTTTGAGTTGGGTACAACTTGGGTCAGATCTAGGACGGGTTCATTTCGGGTGTGTCTGGTCTCGATTGGAGCTGGGTTATTTGGTGATGGTGGCCGAGGGCGGCTGTGGTGGTTCTGGGTACAGATTCGGGTGGTGGTTGGTAGTGACGGTTGTAAAGGGTGGTGTTAGAACCCGATCTGTGATGTTCGGATCAGGTCTGCTCAACCGAATCAACCGTCACCATGGTCAAACCAGGTCATCGCGGTCAGTTCTGTTCAAACTCAGTCAACAATACGGTCAACATCGGTCAAACAGCTTGGTTCCGGTTAATCACATGGATCGAGACGCACATATGATTTTGGTATAATTAGAGTTCACATTTATTTTGCGTTATATTTAGAAAGTTTTACATGAATATAAAATAGTGTAAACTCGCGACGAACCGTATACGAAAATAAACAATAAACTTGTATATTAAAAGCGTGACTTCGTGTTATATTATCGGGCTAATTTGTTGCACTACATGTTTATATATTGTTATATATCTATATAAGTATAATTTATATAAAGTGTCGAAACGTACAATTCTCGTTGATTTGGAATTGCGGATAAATGGAGTGTCGTCGTGTGTTGGAATTGATTTTTGGGAAATTTGTAGACAACTTGAGTTGTTTGGTTTATACAAAAACATAGGAAACTCTGCCAAAATTTTTATAAGATCTGAAGCGCAATGAATATGACATTGTTGTGCGTTTATAGATAACTTCTCCTTTCAGTGTTTGACAAGAGTAATTTTATACAAAATCGCGACGTTTTGACGAAGACTATTTGTAACAATAATAGTCGATCCCGGACAATAATTACAAAACAAATATATAGTCTTTGTCGAGCGTCAAGTATGACGAGTTTTCGAAAGCTTTCAGTAACTAAATAATGTTTGTTGTTCGGATTCAAAATATCTAAACGTTCGATCTTACCTGGGAACCTTTTTATAAAATGCGAAGTTTTGAAATCTCTAAAATACTCGGATTTTGGGGAAGAAGTAATAAGTGTTATTAATAGGTTTAATAACTATATTTGTATTTTCCCAAAGAGTATTTTCTAAGGTAATTATACAAGACAATTACGTCTATACGACTAACGAGGAGAGCCACGGCTCAAGATAAGTTATGCGTTTCGTAGTATTAGTCCAATGTGGGTTACACGCAAATAGTATTAAGTGCACAACTTGGGTACTAGGTTGTGTGTAACGCCTAATTAAGATAAGTCACGATCGGTTCGTCGAGTGCAACACTTAAAGACTCGGGTTTGTACACATGAGTCTAGATAGTTAGATAAACTATCTTTTAACCGGAAAATAAGCTAGGCTTTTATGTGATAGACTGTTAAGGTGTCCTTTGTTTGTAATTAGGGCACAAGGAAGTCGGTCAAGGCTTCGGGCTTTGTTTGCTAGCTAAGCAAGGAAATTAAAGTGAGTTTCACGGCCCCCTTTTTAACTTTTTTGTTTTGGGGGAAAGTTATGTTTGTCAAATGTTGTTACATGTCAAAATGTTTTTACATGTCAAAATGCTTTTAAATGTTAAAATGTGCCAAGTGGCATGATGAGTACTTTGGTATGTTGTTGTACACCACTCGGGGTGAGTACTCACTACTGTAACCATTTACTCGTGTGTTCTGTGTGTGTAAAATCGAGAACCAAAGGAATATTTGGATACTATTGGTGTTTGACAAGGCCCACCCCTAATCTATAGCGTCGATTATGCAACTATGTATGCCAGGGGTTCACGTATTCCAAACTAAGTTGTCATTTTCCGAGAGAGACAACTACTCGCGGGGCATTTGTTTGTCTTGGTTTTGTTATGGGCTTAAGGGATTGCTCGTCATAGCTTTCGTAGGAGCTAGCTACTCCTTACAATGACCACTACTTGTGTGTGTTCCGCACATGTTGTTGTTGTTAAAATGTTGTTGTTATGGAACTAAAACCTGTGAACTCACCAATATTTTTTATATTGACGTCTTTTTAAGCATATCTTTCAGGTAACTAAGTGCTGAATAGGTATGAGGCTAGTACCGAGGAATATGGGATGTCTGACACTTGTCGGGGGTTTCACTTACATTTACCATTGGGTTGGGACATAGATAGATAAACCCCATGTTTGAACTTCATGTATGTTGTTTTGTGAAATGTTTATGACAAGGTACTATTTTTCGACATCTTAATCAATGATCTTTTCTAATTAAATATGGTTTGTGTTAATCTTGACTTTGATATGCTTTCGAGCGTTGCGCCACGCGGTGTACTCCCACCTAACTCAAACCCTAGGTATAAAAGGGTACACTTCTCTTCCTCCTCCTCATTTGATGCAGCCGCACCCCCACTCTCTCTCTCTAAGAAAATCCTAGATCTCTATCTCTCTCCTCTCCTGCCCCTCTCGACTCTCCTTCTCTCCCGGTTCTCCCTCCCTTCTCCAGATTTCACTCACTCACCCCGTTTCCCCTCTGTTGTAACGGCGATCGGCCACCACCATCGTTGGTGGTGGCGGCGCGAAGTACTTAGGCTGAAAACGGGCTTTGTAGGTGACGAGTGGTGGTGTTTCTCGTGGGTTTAGATGACTAACGAGGCAAGCTACGGCTCAGGATAAGTTATACATTTCGTAGTATTAGTCCAGTGTGGGTTACATGTGAATAGTAACAAGTGCGCAACTTGAGTACAGGTTGTGTGTAACGCCTAATTAAGATAAGTCATGATCGGTTCGTCGAGTGTAACACTTAAAGACTCGGGTTTGTACACACGAGTCTAGATAGTTAGATAAACTATCTTTTAACCGGAAAATAAGCTAGGCTTATATGTGATAGACTGTTAAGGTGTCCATTGTTTGCAATTAGGGCACAAAGAAGTCGGTCAAGGCTTCGGGCTTTGTTTGCTAGCTAAGCAAGGAAATTAAGGTGAGTTTCACGACCCCTTTTTTACGGTTTTGTTTGGGGGAAAGATATGTTTGTCAAATGTTGTTACGTGTCAAGATGTTTTTACATGTCAAAATGCTTTTAAATGTTAAAATGTGACAAGTGGCATGATGAGTACTTGCGTTTGTTGTTGTACACCACTCAAGGTGAGTCCTCACTAGTGTAACCATTTACTCATGTGTTGTGTATGTGTGAAATCGAGAACCGAAGGAACATTTGGATAGTACTATTGGTTCCTGACAAAGCCCACCCTAATCAATAGCGTCGATTATGCAACTTTGTATGCCACGGGTGCACGTATTCTGAACTAAGTTGTCATTTTCCGAGAGAGACAACTATTCGCGGGCATTGCTTGTCTGGGTTTGGTTATGGGGTTAACGGATTGCTCGTCATAGTTTTTATAGGAGCTAGCTACTCCTTACAATGGCCACTACTTGTGTTTGTTGCGCACATGTTGTTGTTAAAATGTTGTTGTTATGGAACTAAAACCAGTGAACTCACCAATACTTTATATATTGACGTCTTTTTAAACATATCTTTTAGGTAACTAAGTGCTGAATAGATATGAGGCTTGTACGGTGGAATATGGGATGTCAGACACTTGTTGGGGTTTTCACCTACATTTACCATTGGTTTGGGACATAGACGGAAAAACCCCATGTTTGAACTTCATGTATGTTGTCTTGTGAAATGTTTTAGGACAAGGTACTCTTTTTCGACATTTTAATAAATGATCTTTTCTAATTAAGATGGTTTGTGTTAATCTTGACTTTGATATGCTTTCGAACGTTGCGCCACGTGTTTCTACCATTAGCGTGGTGTGACAACTTTTGACTTGTCAAACCCACTCCTCTTCTTCCCCAACACACGCACACCGTCGCAAACCCCTTGAAACCTCCAATTTCCACCATTTTTCTTCATTTTGGGCTTGAATCTTTATCATAAGGTATGTATAATACCTCTTTAACAACTTTTATGTATTCTTAGGTCTAGATCTGTCAAGATTCTTTAGTTTTTTAGTAGAACCATTTCTTGAAGAAAACCTTAGATTTCTAGACTTTTTAGCCCAAATATGAGCATGAAACTTTAGGAAAATGATTAGGGTGGTGCTAGAAACGTAATGGGGTAAAATGTTTTGAGAAATTTTTTTAAAAATTTTACGGGAATTCTGACAGGTTTGAAACCCGTCACTTCAGACAGGTGCACGGCCGTGCTCACTAGTGAGCATGAGCCTGCTCATCTGGAAGACACTGTTTGAATTTCCGACGTTGACCAGTCAAAGCACGATCGTGTTCACTAGTGAACATGGGTGTTCTTAACCTGGAAAACCACTAGAAACTTTTAAGTTTCAATTTTAAACCATTTTTGCAGTTTAAAACCAGTTTTAGGGTGTTTTAGATAAAAACCAGTTTAAACAAATGAACAGTAGTTAACCTGAGTTGCTGACTGAGCCACATGGCCGTGCACACCCTTGTAGACGGGCGTGCAGCCACTGGTGCCCAGAACTGTTTATTTTTCTGCATTCTATGTTTTGAGAAACTGAACCTATTCTGTTGTGTTTTGTAGGAAAATGGCACCCAGAAAGAGACCAACACGGTGTTCACCATCACTATCCTCGGGCTCCCACCACTCACACTAGTTGGGCGACTCACCGCCCCTGGAGATGCCTCCTCACCAAGTAGCTGAGGCTGATGGACTCGTCCTAGATGAGGTCCACCCATGGTTGTACTTCAACCAACATGGTGACAAGCACAACGCCCACAGGCGTTTGCTCAGGATTATGCCGAGGCAGATTGGGGATTATCAGCCCGTCGACTTTGAGGCGGTGGCCTCTATAGGATTGTCTTCACGGTTCTACAACATACTGTCTCACAAGTGGACCCGATTCTTTTAGATCATAGAGCGCACCTACACGGAGCTCACCCTAGAGTTTGTGTCTTCATTCTCTTTTACTCAACCTACATGGTTGGAGGACAAGATCACCGAGCGTTGCATCAGGCTCAGGATGGTAGGGTATGGTATAGGCTTACGCTTGTAGAATTTAGGATTATATTGGGATTGTATAGACAAAGGGATATTTACTCACCGATCTTCACCAAGATCCTTTTTGAGTGGTCAACCGGTATGCACCCTGCTGATTTTTGGGCTCAGATCTCTGATGTTCCACAAATCCCTAGGAAACATAAGAGGTCGAGCTTTAGGGATCCACTGCACAGGTGGTTGCACATGTTCATTGCTAGCACTATTGGGTCCAGGAAGGACAGTAATGGGGAGGGAGGGGGGGTTAAACAGAGGGAGGTTTCTTACCTTTACAGTATCATCGAGGTGCACACTGCAACCTCGCACCTATCCTAGCTGAGTTCTTCACCCGCTGCCGGGGTATTATTGCCGCGAGCCATATCTTTGGCGGACCTTATATCACACGCTTGGCCACCAGTCTAGGGTACTCCATCCTCAGGCTCTGGCCAATCTGACCATTATGGGACAGGTCCGCCCACTTGACACACCAGTGATGAAGAATGTTGGGATGGTAGAAAGGGTAGCAGCCGTTCTTAGGCTAGTTAACAATAGGAGTCGTATGTGGGATGAAGAGGCTGCTTTCGACGAGTAGTTTGGGGAGACATATGCAGCATCAGAGGCAGGAGGAGCTGAGTCATCTGCTGTAGCAGCAGCCAGAGCTGCATCACCATGGCCATCTTCAGCAGCAGCAGGAGCCGGAGCAGGTCGACAGAGCCGCCCATGGAGGAGCATCTTCCGCACTTTCATGGAAAGGCTCGACACCCTATCTGCTGAGTTTACATCATTCCAGGCAGGTTTTACCCATCACATGGCCTCATGCACAGGTTCCAGCTCCCGCTCCCGGCCAGAGTCAAGTTCCAGCAAAATGATCCACCTCACAATTCAGATCATTGATTTTCAGCAGTTTATTCTGATAATGGTTTGTTTGTGACATTTGACTTGAGACACTATTTTCTTTTTATGTTCTTTTATTTTGGATGACGTTTTTATGGTTTATCTACATGCTAGATGCATGCATGGACACATTACACCGCCAGCGCTGGTGTGCTAGTACCATCCGTAGTTGTAGTTTTATTTCACTTGTTTCCTTTATCGTATTTTATTTTTCTTTTCTAGTTATTTAGGACAGGTTGAAGACAGTTTGTTAGGACAGAGCTGACTTTTGGGCGTTCTTGCTTTGAGGATGTGGGTTTTGCCCACACACTGTGGACTCGCTGCTATCAAGGGAGTACTAGTTTCTTTTGCCTCCTTTTTCCATTTCTATACTTCAAATTTTTGCAAAATTTTAAGTGTCGGGTGGATCATTTTGCTGCTTATTTATTTATCTAGTGGATCATATTATTGTCATCATGCACTATCCGATACCCTCTTAGCTGCTTGATACCCGTAGCATCATTCATGGTCACTTAGGGCAAATTAGTAAAGTCTATTAGACTCGTCCGAGTGGACACTACTAGGCATCTCGCCGAACGGTTCACACAAAAAGGATAGTTGAAATATGACAATTTTATAAATCCAAAAGTCCACTTGATATATATAAATAAAAATAGAAAAATGGGATTGCATGGCAAGTAGAAAACAACCCAAAAATTATGCTTAAAATCTATATCCTATCATACCCGCTTGTCCATGAGAGTTTCTTGAGCCTTATCGAGCACCACACTTACACACATATGTGTGTGTGTGTGTATATATATATATATATCATTTATTACTCGTTTCATTTGCTTGAGGGATATCTGACCTTAGTCCGACATGGTTAGAACTTGTGAGTTATACATATTCTTGTTTTAAAATCGGTAGCTAGGTAAAAATGATAGAGGCATTTAGGAATCTCCCAAATAAGACATACCCTTAGAAAACCATCTTGAGCCTTAGCCTTTCGTTTCTTCACCCAATAAAATGAGTACCAACGGTAGTCATGAGAGCAGCTTCGAGTATTTTTGTCCATCTTCGAGGTTCGAGACAGCAAGCTAGGAAAAGGTGATGCCATCATTAGAAAGGAAAGAACAACCCAAGACGAAGCCAAGAGGGAGATCTTCTACAAAAAAAAAAAAAGTAGGAGAGAGCCTAAAATAAAAAGTGAGCCCAAATAAATAGAGAGACCCAAATATAGAGCCCAAAAGCAATAAAAGTTCTACAAAGTTAAAAGTTTGATCTTTGACCAGTGAGACCTTAAAGAGTTGGAACTCTGAACTATCTCTCTTTCCCTCTCTCTTTCTCTCTCTGCTCTGTCTACTCTCTCTCTACATTCTCTCTGTGATCTCTCATCTCTCTCTTGCCCCCCTCGCTTTCTCAAAATGCATCCACTTGATGGCCATCTGCTTGCTTGCTTCCACTTTGCTTAACCACGACTGCCTCCAAACTTGATACAAATTATTTTTTGACAAGACTGCTGGAGAAAGAAAACTGTGGTGTAGGATGGACCAGAATCCACTCTTATGTGGAGAATCAAAGAGTGCTGCCAAGAGAAGGCCTAAACGGTATGAAAGATGTGTCAAATGTGGAAATTGGACACATAAAGGCAGGTGCAGCAAAAACATGACTCACTCACAGTTCGAGTATATAATGCTGACCCAAGAGGGCGATATTCGATACAAAGCTGAGCGCCGCGTCAGGAAAGGATGCAATATCGACTACATTGTGAGGTGCGAGATAACGATGATGAAGGGCCGAGGAATAAACACCAAGCTCCTCTCAGAAATCATCGTTGAACAGGTCGCACTCCATTACAGCCCTCCTCCTCGACTCGCTGCCTCTCGTCTATGACTGACCACCACGGTTTGGTAACTCATTCCCCTTTGCATATAGTTAAAAAATCTAGTTTATTAGTCTTAGCATCCCTACACTACAACCCTTTTGAAAGTCCTCTTGATTTACCATAGTTTTTCGATTTAGAGACGAGGACTTAATTTGCATACAAGCCTATGACTTGTGTTGACTTCAGTCCAGACTTGAGTGTTCACCCCCAAAACTCACCATAAATATAAACCAGAGTGTTGAGTGAACATTGTGAGCAGGTATAGGTTAGAGCATAATCCAAGGGTTAAGTAGGCGTGTCATGCAGTTTTTATTTTTATTACATAAAATAAATAAGTGGATTGAGGATTTACATTTTGCTGTTTAACTTAGGTAGGTTTGATTGTTTGAGGACAACCAATTGTCTAAGTGTGGGGTATTGTGATGTGCCATCATTTACACATATAAAAACATGCATAATTAGTCTCATAATAGGGCAAAATTTGGCTTAAATTGATAATTAAATCTACTTAATCGTTCCTATTTGTGTTTCTCAGGAAATTGGAGCTCCCACCCGAAAATAGGCAATTTCGGGTAAAAAAACAGCTAAAACCAGAGATTCCTGGAAATACGAGACATGAAGCACGTTCCAAGGATGTGTAAAGACCTTCCCGAGGCTTAAATGATGATAAAACTGACCTGGGGTTGACTAAGCATGCCCATGTTTAGTTGTACGAGGGTCCTGCATGCTAGAAGACAAAGCAGCCAACTTGGGGAACAAGGAAATAGGGTTTGTTAATAAGCACGCCTATGCTCACCAAGTGGCATGCCCGTGCGCGACCTAAAGGACAGACAAGACAAATTTTGCAGCAATAGGACGTACGTGGGGCAGGTGCACCGTCGTGCACCACTATCAAGCACGCCTGTGCTAGACCTGACAGCTCTATAAAATCTACCTAAAACTTAATTTATAAAACAAGCTATCATGGGGTTCGTACGGCTTCTAGTAGTCCCGAGCTAGATCAGAGGCAAGAAAACCGTAGTGAGACAGATCCTTTGGGCTTCTGATATCCAAACCGGTTTCTAAGCAATGGATTCTGAAGTGGACAAGATCCGGGTGACAAGTTTCTGGTACCATACCAGTTGTATGAGTGATTTTCTTGGCAAAGGAGGATTCCCTACGGATGCACCAGTGATCTTTGGATTACACACCCTTAGGATTATGTTCCACCTTTGTTAAGGATTTCACTCACAAGTCTTGGGGGTTAAGGGTTGAAATTGTTAAGTCACTTAATCACTAAACCCAACTTATATTTACTGGACGCAATAAATATTTAAGTTGTCACTTTTAAAGGTAAATAAAACAAGGATATTTTATCCAATGCTTGTTAGTACAAAGTCGTTAACTTCTTAGAGCGTTTACCGTCGCACAAGCTGATGGCATGTGAGATCCTTTGGTACGGAAAGCGAGAGTTAAGAGAGGTGGAAGGATTCCCGGATGGAATTAAGCCTCTACATTAATTTAAAAAGGTAATTAGAGAACCCAATGCTTAAACGAGTGGCTTTGCGGTGGTTTGGGAAGTGCCTAAAAAGCAAGACTCAAGATTTTCAGTAAGTTACATGACTTGTGTGCGTTAGGTAACACTGCACTTGTCAACCAAGAGAAGACCGGCCTACGGGTCAGCAGTCCGAAGACATAGAGTTGCCAGAATGTCATCCCTTGTTTATTTCTTTTCCCATCTCCTAACTCTGAAGGGACCGTTCAAAACCCGTTCTCCTCACCAATAATTAAATTTATTACTACTTTTAATATACTTAGCCTACTTATTCGGAGGGTCCCCGAGACGTGCATGTTTCCTAAACCTACTATTTTTATCTTTATTATTTAAAACCAAAACATTTTCAAAAACTATTTTTCTTTTATAACCCCTCCATTTTATTTTCTTTCTCAAAACCCGATTAATTAAAGTGATGAAATGTAGAGTAGGGAAAAGTGTGTTCTTTGGAATATGATACTCGGGTTTTACTCTAGAAACCTATACTATACACGTCAGGTTCTCCGCCTATGTGTTGTTTTAGTTTCCAAGTAATTATCATTTACTTAAAAATTTAAAATTTGTTAACGGTTTAGTAAAAATTCATCTTTTCCCAAAACCAATGATTGAAATTAAAACACCAAAGTTTTTGGCATCGGGAAAAATGATATTTTTTCTAATTACTAAAACCAGACGTATCAATATACATCCGATCATACACAAGGAAGGAAAGTTTGGGAAACTACAAACACTATGACACAACACATGCTCTAGCCGATCCTTTGCATCCATATGTATATGTATGTGTGTATATATATATATGTGGTTACGTATATATGTATGGAAAGTACTAACCTGGAGCTAATGCATGTAATAAGTGAACAAATACACACTAACCTTTCTTTATACCAATGTAGACCCTTAACTACACTTAAACACATTTCAAGATAAGATTAGCTTCCATATATGTTTTGGCCATGTGTAAAAATCGATCATTCATACACATATATGTATACGGTTATGGACAAAAGGAAAAGACAAGGAGGTGCACAAGTATACAAGACAAATTACCCCTTTGTTATACCAAAATTGACCTACTTTTCTATCATAATCATCTTCCATGGTTTAGAGGTTTGCCATAAGTGTCCTAATCTTGTCTCTATGAGCCGAAAAGGAGAAAGAATGCATGATACCCATGCTTGATCAACTCTTATACCAAAATTGGTCCTTATCACTCACCATAAACACCTCCCAAAGATTGATCACCACCCTCAATTGTTTGATCTTCCATGTGGTCAATTTATCTAGGGAATGAACAAGGATTTTGTCAACTCTAAACACTCACATGGATTGCATCTTTTTCACCACTACAATCTAGGGGAGTTGACTTGCTTCTTTAACACAATGCACATATGTATTCTCTCTCTTCCTCTCTTCGCCAATCGAGTATAAAAGGAGACCCAAGCTTGCACATCAACACACAGCATTAACTAATCCACTCTCCCTTTCCCTTCTTTCTTGGCTTCGACACCTACAAAAAAACCCCACCTCTCCTTTTCCCTTCAGCCAAACCCACAACCAAGCAATACCCGACCCCCAACCGATCACCATTAAGCTACATTGGAGTATAAAGGATCATGGGAATACTTGCAAGTATCACCGGTTCCTTACCAAGTTTGAGTTGTTAGGTATGACGCTAATCTTCTAAACACTTATAACTTCTTGTAACCTTCGGCCCTATCTAGTGCACCTAAATCATGTTTCCTTGTTCATGTGTAATCGGCCCACAACACCTTTAAAACATAGTAATGTGGAGTTAAAAACTTATTATATGTTAGTTTGGTTTTAATCACATACATACATACTCACACCTATGCATACATATCTCACATGTGTGCCAAAGATTGACATATATGTTTGTATGCACATAGCCGAGAGATATGTGTGTGTATGGGCTATGTGTTTTGTTACTCCACTCGTTTCCATGAACTTTCCCGATTGGTTCCGCATATGGTCACTTCTGAGTACAAGAGGGTTGAGAGGTATATCTGGGGACTCTCACTCAAGATCCGAAGCATGGTTACTGCTGCTGCATCGACATCAATTCAGACCACGGTCACTCTTGCACACAGTCTTACCGATGATGTAGTGCGTATGAGCTCATTATCGCAGAAGGAGTCAGAGAAAGGTGGAAGTTTTGGTGAGAAACAAAAGTGGTCAAATTTCAAGAAGAGTAAGAATTCGGGGAATCAGCCTGCCAAGAAGTCAGAGACGGTAAAAGCATTAGTTGCCACCACATCTGAGGCTCGCAAGCTGTACAATGGACTCATCTTCTCTGTGGTAAATGCAAGTATCACCACATGGGGTCCTATGACAGCATCAACTGTGACAAATGCAAGAGAATAGGTCATCCTACTGCCCAGTGTAGCCAAACGACCCCCTAACTGATAGCGGTGTTTAAAGTTGGATTCTGATATTTCGAATTCGAATTCTAATTTTTTACACTCCTGCTAAGAGTGGATGGAGTGGGGCGGGAGATGAGGGCGGGAGAGGTGTCCACGGGCGGGAACACCGCCCCGTGGTGGCGTGGAGGAGGGGGCGGGAGGGTGGGGCAGGGAGAGGAGGCCGGGCGTGGGGGAGAGGTGGAGAGCCATGTGTCCAATTTTGATTGGGCTAGGGGATGTTACCGTTGATTAATAAAAAAAATAATAAAAAATAAAAAAAATCTTACTATCCGTTGGGAAACGGTTAAAAGAAATTTTTTTTTGAAAAATCTTTATATATATATATATATATATATATATATATATATATATATAATATATATATATAATATATATATACGACCATATACTCTTCTACCCAAACCCACACTCTCCTATTTTTATAAAATCCTCTTCAAACTATCATTTTTTTTTAAAATACTTGCAAGATGTCGGACCAAAGTTCAAGTTCGTCTGATGCGTTTGATGAATTCGCTTTGGACTCCTCATCCGACGACGGCGCGGAATTGATAATGGCTACCGTTCAGAAAGTCGTTCAAGTTATAGTGGATGACGAAGAGACCTCGGAACCCAAGCGTAGAAAGCCAAATACATCACAACCTTCGAGCGGATTTGGTTGATCATATTTGGAGTGTACCAAGACATTACCAATCCGACGATGATGATTAAAAACATGTTTGATGTATTTTTTAGTTTATGTATTTTTTTAGTTGATGTATTTTTTTTGTTTCATGTTTATTTATTTTTTAGTTTGTAGTTTATTATTAATTATAATGTTTTTAATTATGTTTTTATTAAAATTGGGTTTTTTTTATTAGTTTATATAAAGAAAATTAAAAAGAAAATAAAATCCACATGTCACTCCCCCCCTTTCACTCCCCCACAATTCCCCCCCCCCCCCCCCCCCCCATGGGTCCTATAAAGTGCCACATTACGCTTCACCCCCCACTTTCCCCCCTCCACTCCCTATAGTCTAAGTGAGCCCTACCCGAGTTTCACACCCACATAACGAGCACGGAAGATCATCATCATCATCATACTCAGCTAATCTCACATATAGCAAAGCTAAGGTAGGGTCTGACGAGGGTAAGATGTAGACAGCCTTACCTCTATCCCTAAGAATAGAGCCTGCTTCCAGTGAGACCCGCGGCTCGATGTGGTTTGGTATCAAGCCTTGGCTATCCACGCCACCACATGATGTATGATTAACCGTCAGTTGTTTTTAACGTTATTTTCACGAAAGATAAATCTCATATGTTTCTTTTCTTTTTTCGATTATAAAAGCAAACATTTTTGTTTTTCTCCTTTCTAAATAAAAAACGGTTGTCCTTCAATTATCGTGTTAAGGAAGTTAACGGCAATAACAGGTGACGGGTGACCTAATCACCTCTATACAACCCCCACAAACCCTCACAAAAAAACAATCCAATCTTTTCTTCATCACCAATCTAAACCCTATATTGTTTTTCTTTTTCAATCAAACAATGGAAGGAGGTCCAATCAACGGAGGAATGTTGTACCACGAGGTCCAAGAATCAAAGCTATGCGCTGTTCATTGCGTAAACACGGTGTTGCAGGGCCCTTTCTTCTCAGAATTCGATTTGGCGGCACTTGCTTCAGATCTTGATCGCAGAGAGCATCAGATGATGCTTGAAGGCTCTGCTGGTTCTGGAGAAAATGCTTTCTTGACGGAGGAATCGTTTAATGTGTCCATGGATGGTGATTTTAGTATCCAGGTTAGTTTCATTTGGATATTTTTGTGATTTTGTATTTTTAATTGTTGTTTTGGTTATTGCAACCGTTTAAAGAAAAAGGTTAATTGTGTGATATATAGAAATTATTGCAAGCCACATAGAGGGGGGGGGGGGGGGGGGGGGGGGTAGGCATTGGCTTGCATTGTATCTTGGTTAGTAATAGTTATATTGGCCTGATAAAATGATGAACTTCTTTTTCCTTGTTGAATCATGAATGTGTATGTTGACAGTTTCAAATTTTAAAGGGGTGTTTAGGGTTTCATGGTATATATGTATGTTCTTTAAGCATCTTGGTTTTAAAAAGCGCGCCTCTCAGGTGCAGGGCTTGTCGCTTTTACCTATGTATGGCGCACGTTGTACCGAAAGCCCTCGCTTTTCCTGGCGTGCACTTTCTTGTCACATGCGATTAGGCCATGGGTTGAATGATCAGGAGAGGCTGAACTCATGAAATTGACACATCTGTGTAGATGAACCTTGGATAAACAGATGAAAATCATGGAGAAAACGAGAGATGACAGACAGAGAGATAAAATATATAGAGAAAGAATGGTGCATGGCTGTTTAGGATTTATGCTTAGAAAATAGATATTGCAGGGGAGAAGTAGAGTGACAGCCCTTTAGGTCTGCTTAGGGTTTAGAGAAATAGAAATTGCAGGGAAATGGAAGGTCACAAGATTTTAGGTTAAGAAAATTAGATATCAGTTTATTAGTCATTTGCTTCTTCTATTTTTTTCTATTAATTAAATGCATTTTCATGCTTAATGTTAAAGGTTTTATTAAATTTGTTTTGTTTCCTTTTTTGTGTCTTGAATTTTATTTATTGTACCTATAGCTTGTTGTATATTTAAATTTTAAACATATAAAAATGCCTTGCGCTTCGCGTATGAAAAGTGGTGTGCTTTTGGGCTTTGCTCCCTGATTTTAGACCCATTTGCCTTGGTGCGCTTCTTGCTTTTTAAAACCAAGTTGATCAGATGGACATTTGTTATTCTAGTGGAATTAGTTCTTTACGGTCAAGGATTATGTTCTTATCATCTATTCTTTTGAGTTAGAAAGTTGAGGCTAGGAGGTTATGAGGGGCTTGTTTGACATTTTCCAGCGAACTATGTGTGTAATTGATATGTGATGTTAAGAAAACCGAAATTGAAATGTGATAAGAAAACAGAAATTGAAATGTGATGTTAAGAAAACCGAAATTGAAATGTGATGTTAAGAAAACCGAAATTGAAATGTGATGTTAAGAAAACAGAATTTGAGATGTGATGTTCAGAGTTGGTTTATATGTTTAAACAACCACCAGAATTATTCATGAAAGCAAACAATCTGAAGTTCAAAAGCTAAGGAAGTTGGTTTAACAGGGTCCTGGTTTGCTAAGGAATATGTACTGTAGTGTAGGAATTGTTACATGCAGTCTTATTTAGATATGATCTTAAAACAAGTTTCATTAGAAGAATTTTTGTTTTAAGGAGGCTAGGCCAAGGCAAAATGAAACGTACATAGAAATATGGATTTGGGGTGTACAAGACACTTGTAGCATTCTTTGAAACATAGAAGTTAAATTGGTTCTGTGGATAATGGTGATTGGTGACACTTGCTAAAAAATATAGGTTTTAGCGTTTCTTACAAAGTTTTAGTGTTTTAGTATTAATAGCCTTATACAAGCTCGTTATCAATGCTTGAGATACTGAGATAGGCAGAGGGAACATGTAAGGTATGTGTGGGAGTTTCTGCTGGACAGGATTTTTGCGGTGATTGAAGGCCCTTTTAGGTATGCGCGGATGATAAAAGTAATGAATGCCAAAAATGTGAAATATAATATTGAAACAAGAAAAACTGATGCAAATTTGAGTAAGTTGCAAAAAAGTTGCAATAAGGTCATGGAACCTGAAAAGAATTAACCCAAAATAATGCCTCTTGGAAACTCCAATAACTTGGCTAACGAGTGAAAACTATGTAACCATATAGTCGCATGGAGATTTATCCCAAGAAAGGCTACTAATATTCTACATTTTACCCGATATGTGTCGTACCATGGTCCAGCTCTACAAAGTATATATTATAGTCTATGATTTTGGTATAGGGCATCCTCTTAGCTAATATTATATATTTGCTTATGAATGTTATTGCTAAGAAAAAAATGTTAATTTCCGGCCTTTATTTTGTTTGTATTATTTTTATGTATATTTATCTTTTATTGAGAAATAAGTTTCTGTTTTGATCTCTTAAAAATTAAAATAAAAGTAACTTGGTTTTTGGACCTCCTTGTTTGTATCATTTCTTTTTGCTATATTTTGTGTTCCTGTATACTATGTGTATATTAAGATACTATTCACTCATATCACATTCCTTTTGGTGCATATCTTCACCAAAAGAGGAATGGTGCTCCCTTGCAGTCTTCTTGCTATGTCCTTTTAAGTGACTTATTAGAGTAATTCCTTTAGGGCTTGTCATTGGGTTCGAGTCTTGGATATAGATCCAATATGATTCATTGATATCACAAAATTATTGATCCATTAGGTCACCGTTATCAGGTGCGTCAATTTTTGGGTCCATGTACCATCTGTTTGAGTCCATTTAGATATTAAAAGCCAAGTGTTTTTTTCCCTAAAACTTGTCAATACTAACGTTTTGCCTTCATTTTACTCCACTTCCCCCCTCGGCACCTTACTCCCCTTCTCTTTATTCCTTTGTATTTGTTTTGGCCGATTTGTTTTCTAGTTGTCTTAGAAAATTATTGTCAGTTAACAATACGTTTTTTTGAGTTCCATAATGTTTTTATAAAGCCATATTTTTATAAAAGATCATTTGCCTTGTTTATGCCACACTTTCATATGTGTAGCTATAATTTTTAGAAGATGAATAGTTTATTATGTATTCTTCAGATGATAACTTTTCTATATTGTTATTACCATCCCTTGAGAATAAAAGAATTACTCCATGACATTTTATAAACAAGCTACTAAGGAAATTTGCTTATGATGAAGGCCAAACATTTTGAAATGTGACATGTTACACCTTACACCATTATATCTGGAAGACAGATGTTGCTTTATTGGTATGGAAAATCTTAGAATGTGTCAAAAAGTTGATACTTAAGAGTTCAAATCATTTCATGATGTCATTTTTTAAGTATATCTAATTTTCTGATGATCATTATTTTTAAAGATGAGTGACCTTCACATTATCATGGTAATTATTTAAGGTTAATCATGTGAATGTTTCACGTGACTGATTTTTGTAAAAATAAAATAAAATTAGAATATGGTATGATATATGACATTAAAAATATATATGACTCTACTTATAAAGTTAATTTTGAAAGAACATTATATTAATGTTGTGAAACATTTGCCTTTATGTGTGCTTGAGCCTTGAAGTTTCTTCGTTTGTAAGGTGCTTTAACACACTGTTGCTAAATCTATATCATCACTGAGATAGTATTTAGCTTGTGGGCGGTTAGGATATAGTTACTAGCTAGGGTATGGAGGGGTAAGAAAGAGTTGGAGTGATGGGAAAATCTAGTTTAAACTAAGTGAAAAGAATTTAAGGAAAGACAGCAAGACTTAAAGGAATACAATATGATTGGATATTATCATGGCTTAATCAATTGTTAAATAAAATTCTAATATATTATATTAGAACCTCTATGAACCCTAATGCTTTTGAACATAGAAACTAACAAATAAGAGGTTTCATAAGGTTTTGATCTAATTTTGTCAGGGTGGAAAACTGCTTTGTGGTGGCAATTTGGGTGGGTGAGGCCGGTTTGGTTTGAAACAGGTACCTATTAATATGGGTTGAGATGGGTCGGATTTAGTGTGGTTAAGACCCTTGAAACACTTCTCCAATTTAGTTTCTTTCAGTAAATAAGCATGCCAATCATGATTATAAAACCAAAAGCAGTATTCTTGGCATACTTATTTAAATCTTTGGCAAAATAATGTAGGAGGTAAAATTGAAGATAAGACTTTTTAGACTGGATTTGACGCTTTCACCTGTATTTCCACCTTTACTCTAACGTACTTAAAGCATGTATGCTATCGTTCAGAAAAGAAAAATACTTGGTTCATTATAGGTTGATTTGCAAGTTTGCCAGTTTCCTAACATATGTTATTGGAGCGTAAATTATTACTTAATTGAACACAAATCTAAATAAATAAATGTTTGCAGGTGCTACAGAAGGCATTAGAGGTGTGGGATCTACAGGTCATTCCCCTCCACAGTCCAGTAGCCGAGCCAGCGCAGGTGGACCGGAACTTGAAAACGCGTTTATATGTCATTTGCAAGACCACTGGTTCTGCATCAGAAAAGTCAATGGTGAATGGTACAACTTTGACAGTTTATATGCAGCCCCTGAACATCTATCAAAGTTCTATCTTTCCGCCTATCTTGACACATTAAAAGGTTTTGGATGGAGTATCTTTTTGGTCCGCGGTAACTTCCCAAAAGAGTGTCCAATGACATCCGGTGAAACTACAAATGGTTTTGGTCAGTGGCTGCTGCCAGAAGACGCCGAGCGTATTATAAAGTCCTGCAATTCCGGGCAGCGGCAGCAACACCAACAGCAGCAGCAGTTGCAGCCACCTAGAACTCCGCCAATGGAAGAAGATGATGACTTAAATGCTGCCATAGCCGCTAGTTTAAGGGACACCGCTGGTGAAGTTGGGACCTCTGGAAATGATCATGATGATGATCTGGAGGCTGCTATAGCTGCTAGCTTGAAGGATTCTTCACCAGCAGTGGTAAACAAAGATACTAATGCTGCAACTGCACCACCGGCAGTAGCCACCTTGACTGATACTACACCGCCAGCGACTCCCGTCACCGGTGGTGAAGACGCTGCCGCCGAAAATGAAAGTAAGATGAGTACCTTACAAGATAAGTGACATGGTGAACATGTGAATTACATGTGCTTTGTTTTGTGGGAAAAGACCCTCTGCTTTTACTGTAAAGACTTGTCAATTTGTTTTACTTGTATTTCATGGATTTGTCAACTGTAAACACTTTGGGTTAACAAAATAAGACACTTTATAACAAACAAAATTTTAAAAAATAAATGTATTTTTTTATTTCTGTGAACTTTATTTTCATACATGATTTTTTAATCATTAAAAATAAAACTTGATACCTAATTTGATAGCTTGGAAGGTTAACAGGTTCAGGATCCAAAACCGGTTTATACATTTATTATTTGAGTTCACCAATCTCTTATTGGTAGGGTTGCAAACGAGCCGAGCTTGAGCCTAAAACAGGCCTCGTTGATTTATCGAGCCCTAGCTCGAGCCTAGAATGTAAAGTTCGTTAGTTGAGCCATAGTGTAATAATAGTTTTATCAAATATTACATAATACTTGCCCCTCATTTTAAGTTGGTTAGTAAACGAGCCGGAGCTTCATTTATCAAGCTCACTAACCTATTATTTTTATATGATATGTTAATTAATAGATAATAAACGAGCGAGCTCGAGCTTGAGAAATTACCAACGAGCCGAGGCCAAGCTCTTATAAGTTAATCGAGCTAGGGCTTGGCTCGACTGTTTGCACCCTTTGTTGTAGGTTTATGAATGTCTACTAAACCAGTGAAAACCGAACTACCAGTTTGTTTGTTATAGGTTTAAGAATGTTTGTATTGAAACCAATGAAAACCGCACTAAACTGGTTAACAACCAGTTTTAAACCGAGCCTGATTACTTTTCTTAAAAACCGTTTTCAAATGCGAACCGGTTTGTACCAATCCGGGTTTTACTTCTTTCAACCTGTTTTAAAACGAACCAGTTTGGTCACCTTGGTTTTCAATTGTTGAGTTAGGTTGACCATTTACACATTCACTGATTCATTAATGTAAAGTCTACTGCAAATTGAATACAACATACGAGTAATAATAGTAACAACTGTAACAATAACAATGATGTTGTTCCGAGTGCAACATTACCAGCACGAGTTTGAGTACATGGTGTTGATTACAATTTACGAACACACCCTTTTCGATCTTCGTAACTACTTTATTGATGTAATGAAAAATATTATGCTTAGTTTTAGCTAATACATGCTTCCTTTTCTATCTCTTATGCTCGTAAACTGAGGTTTGCTAAGAACACTTGTGAATATGTTTGTAGAATCTTTGATACTGAGCTTCAAACATGCTAATTGCTAAATAGCTTCTCAAGGGCTACCCTCTATGTTAGGCATAGTTTTTATTGGTAACCTAGTTCGTGTGTTTCGGTTTCTATTCAACATTTAGCATGTTAGAGCATTTACAATAGGTTCTCCATCACTGCTTGAATACAAGGGATGAGTGTTTAATTACATATTTTTTTTCTTTAATTCCAATTTAAATTCCTCCTTGTTTTAGATTAACCAAGTAAATTACAACTTCAAATTAGTTAAGTAAATTACATAGTAGTTAATAGATGTGTACGAAAACCGGGTTGCCCCAAAGCAGTTCGGTTCACAAGTCGGCTTTCATCATGGGCTCAAACCGGTTTGTCCCAAAGCAGCTTATTAGTTTATAAATGGATTTTAAGTTTAAAAGTCTAAACCTATCCGAATCGGTTTGGCCGGCTTAGTTTTTTCATCATGGGCTCAAACCGGTTTCTTAACTGGGTTTTTGATACCTCCAGAAGTTCAAAACCGGTTCTTTTATCAGGACCAAACCGAATCGGCCAATGAAATCTCAAACCACAGGGTTGGGTTGGGGCTCAAACCAGTTTGGCACAAGTTGTCTTTTTGTTTTCTTTTTTATTTTTGTGTGTGGTTGTGTAGGTTGCCAAACCGGTTCTTTACACCTTTAGTAGTTAATGTTGATCAATACAAAACATGTGTTATAACGTTAAAAAAAACATGTGTTATAATTGTTTAGAAACTACAAAGTTAGATTCATGATTATTTTTGACATGTTATCTTCAAGATGTTATATTCAAAATTCAAATTCAAACCAATATATCTTCAAGATGTTTTATCGTAGACTTAGGAGCATGGTTGTAAAAATCCTTCTTAGTCAACCGAGTTGACACTGCCTAGCGATTTTTGCAACCATGCTTAGGTGGTTAACTTTGGAAGGCTGTCACCTAAAGAGAAGGATCCCAAAGTTGATATACTTAGTTAAAGCTACTAAACCATGTGGAGTGTAAACAACCTACATTACCAATTTATGATAGCAATACTCCTAAACGCTTACATTGATATTATTTACCGAATAGACTTATAACGAAAGAAGCCAAATGTAACCAACTCCTAGTCAGTATTTACTGGCTTGACATTTGCACCAAGTATGTACAATGCAATAAACATTTATACGTATAACTAGCAAATATCATCGTCAAATTTTTACACAACACAATATGACAGTTGTTTCTTTCTTCATGGAGACTACCCAAGTAAGTTCTTTTAATTTCTAGTTTGCTCTATTCTGTTTGGCCTCAGTTTTAGACCAGATCAAACTCGAAGACGATTATCATGTATCGGGTCAATTCTGGTCCACTAGTTCAATAGCTTTCTACTTTAACCACCCACGAGGAGTCGAACTTGGGACCATCTAATTATACTGCAAGGGGCCTAAGCAATAATATGACAAAGGTGTTTTTCTAAAGATATTCTTAATCAACTTTTTATATAAACTTTAAAAAGTATTAGTTATAAACCCTTTTAATATAAAATGAGAACGTGCATGGCAAAAGGTTATGAAATCTTAGATTATAAATATAAACATTTTATAAATATTCATTCATAGGCAGGGGCGAAGCATAATGGAAGCCCGGGAGTGTTCCGGCCCCCGCCGTTTTTTGACACAGGGGTGGAATTTTGCAATTTTTGAAGGTAAATTTTATATGAATTGAGTCCGGCCGTTACCGATTTGATCTTCAGCCCCTACCGATCGGAGCCTCCCCGCCAATTCGATCTTCAAGCTTCGTTACTGTTCATATGAATATATGATTAATATAAAGATTATTTAAAAAACTATATAATTGTTTTTTAAGAGTCGAATAATTTTATCATGGAAGGAATAAACGCGTAGAATTACATGATTAGACACCTACTTTCCTAGAAGTTGTAGCAAACCGCTCTTCAACTTACTTTATTCTCTAAATCATTGCAATCATCCAAACCAACCCAACCACACTTATATAAATTTTATAGTTAATAACTTATTTGATTTAGAATAATCGTTCTAACATCACAAATTTGTTGTAGATCATATAATCCACTCAACATATTTTCTCATGAATGTCATTTGGGTGGATTTTCTAATTTCCTTTTTACATACAAAGGCTTTTTGCCCTATGTATTCCTAGTTTATTTTAATTAATTATCAAATCCGTGTTTCTTAATACACCTTTATAATCACTAACTTATGGATATCAGCTTCAACGGAGATGGGTTCCTGGCACCATTTACGCTTTAGAGGTCAACCGTATAATCTAAATGCTTGTTGAGTAGATGTCGAATATAAGAGGTTTGACATAATATGTTAACGTGAAACACCGATATGTCCATATGCAAGAAATGTCTTTGAACAATGTTTGTGGTTATATTTAGACGTTTGTTGTTTTATTCTAGCAATATACAAAATTATATTTGAACAATTTTTGTGCAGAGAACCAACATGTCTTTGTCCCATTGGCCTTTGATACCTTCGGCTCCCTAGCACCAGAAGCTATTCGTTTATTGACTAGGGTTCAACGGGTTGTCCACAACAATTGTTCATCTCCAGGGGGCAAGGGTTTGTATTTAGCAGATTAGGGTTTGCGACTCAGAAAGAGGTGGCGGCGCAGCTTGTTGGCCGTCTACCCTCTATTTTGATGTAACTTGACAATTTTACGAAATGAAATCATCACTAATATACAAAATCAAATCATTCTTGTGTGTCGCATTCTATATAATTTTTTAGATAGGGAGTTGCCTTAATTATGATCGAGTATATGATGAAGAAATTATTGACACAAACAATGACGTGGATGAAGTTCTTGAATCAAAATAATTGGGACATCGAATGAATGAACATGTTCTAGAGCGAATTTGGCCACTTCTTTGTTCTGGGTTTGGAAATCTAGGCATAAATGACTTAGAATGTTTCTCTTTACAAGAAACTTATCATTAGACTTGACAGTATTTATTTGGATTTTGCTTGTTATTGGTTTCTTACATATGTATACAACAATATTCGTGTTTTTTATACTGTTATTTGAGCTACATCATCAATTTCACATGTGAAGGTCAGGAAAATGGTCTACAAAAGGACAAATTAAAGGAAATGTAATGAGATCGAAGACGAAACAAAAGGAAATGTAATGAGATCAAAGACGACACAACTGTTAAGGTTATGCTCGATTTAACGCACTTGATACGTACATTAGCAAACGCACTCGATATGTAATTAGCAAACGAAAGTACATATATATGTGTAACTATAAAGATAAATATGTAAAGGGTGACTTATTTATTGTGTATTCCTATAAGATGCCCAATTGATATAAAGGATTCATGACTTGCATGTTTGACATGTATCAAGTTTAAAACTTGATCTTTTGAGAAGTGAGTTTTACTAAATAATTTGTACTTATATCCTTTACTAGTAATAACTTTTTTGTTTTATTAATTTGTTTGTTAGGTACATTTGAATGCAACCAAATGAATGGGTACATGAATTCTCCAATTCTTGGTACATTTGCGTCTATTTGGAAAGGATAGTGCAAATGGTACAAATTCTCAAGCACTTGTAGTAGTTGGGATACTTATAACGGATAAAGAATATGAATAATAGCATTATGTAAATTAGGCAACGATTGTATAGTAACTAGTATTGAACCCCACGCTTCGTGGCGGTGTCGTGGGTTAGGTTCTATTAGCAAAGTCATTAAAGTTAAGGTGTTGCTTCTCTTGGGGTCAAGAGTTCGAGCCCCGCCAAAGGCGAATTTGGTATAATTTAAGCCGTTAAAAAAACCAGGATTAACGTTAATACAACACGGGTATTCGTTTATTTACTTTTAGTATATTAATTTATATTGAAATATTAAAACGAAACAATGCAACATTACAAAAACCAAGTCACTCTAAATAGAGAACTATCATATATTTCCTCCACATGTATTGACACGTGAAAGCTAAAAATGGTGGCCCAATCATAGATTTACACGTTACACCAAAAGAACCAATTAGGATTTACAACTGCAGACGTTTGATTTTGTTAGTTTATATAATTATTGTGATTATGTGTAACCATAATTAGGTCATAGCCTTTGTAGTATTTAAACCAACATTATCAATGAGAATGGCAAGAAATATATTCCTATCAAGAGTCTAGGTTCTTCCTTCTCCTAAACCCTAGGCCGCCGTCCTTTTCCTTTGATTTTTTTCCTACCGTCGACTTCCTTCTTTCACTTGATTTCCCCTTCTGTTGATTCCCTTCTTCTAATCGCCTTCCCCTATAGTCAATCACCATGACCGACCCAACACCAAAATCTACAACCTCCTCCATCACCATTGAATCTAAAATACATCCCGCCACTACCGTCTCCAATATCAAAAACTATATCCCAGTAACCCTAGAGATTGAATCCGAGCAATGCGCCTCATGGTCAACCCTCTTCACCATACACTACAAAGCCTTCCTTGTCCATGATCACCTCTCACCTCGTCCCACTCTTGACCGCCCCTCTACCTGAACTTTTGATGACCCCACCAAACCCTAAGATGATTGGAAACGACTAGATGCCATTGTTCTCCAATGGATCTATAGTACCGTTTCAATTGATATACTCCACACAATTATCAACAAAACCTCCACCGCCTACGATGCATGGATCGCTATAGAGAACTTGTTTCAAGATAATAAAAGTTCTAAAGCGATACACCTCATGCAAAAGTTCTCTAATACGCGTTTGGACAGGTTTCCTAATGTATCGACTTACTTCCAGGAACTTAAAGTCCTCGCCGATCAATTAGCCAATGTGAATGCATCAATCGATAATGACTGGTTGGTCCTACAACTCATCGCTGGGTTGAATGACAGTACGAGGGCACAACTACAATCTTACAACAACAACAACCCCTACACACATTTTACACCGCCCGTTTTAAGCTTATCCAAGTAGAAACCCAAAAAGCCAAACAAGCCTTACTTGCATCCAAAACCGCTTCAACTGCACTCACTACCTCCTCCCAACACAACCCTACCCATGACACAAACCACTACAAAGACCGCTCCATTCGGGGATGGGGACGCTCAAGAGACCGTGGGCGTGACAGGGGGACCTACGGCCGAGGAAGACTCCAGCCGAACACCTCTTGGCCACCACGTTATTATTTTTCGTGGACCACCTAGTGGCCTTCACCTCTACCTACTTACAACCCAGCCCAACATTCTTTTTGGCCTACTCCCCCATGCCCTTATCTCACCACAAACAAACACAACACCACTCCACCCAACAACCATGTTTGTTAGGCCCAAAACCACATCAAGCCCACCACATCATTTATAGCCCGACATACATTGAACAAGCCCTCTACACCATGTTTCTACAACAATCGGACCCTACTCAATACATGGACACTGGCGCGTCTAGTACTATGTCTCACGAGCAAGGTGATTTTCATACTTTTCTAATTCATGTATGTCTCAAAATATTATTGTAGGTAATAGCGATACCATTCCTATTCTAGGTTAAGGCACCAAATACCTACCAAAACCCTTCCCACCATTTATTCTCAAAAACATCCTTTACTCACCCAAACATGTTAAAAACCTTATCTCGGTTCGTAGATTTTCCACTGATAGTTCTGCTTCTGTGGAATTTTACCTGTTTGGTTTTCTTGTGAAGGATTACAAGACCAAGACCCCGCTCCTGCGATACAACAACAGCAGTGACCTATACCCTCTGGTGCTCGGGTCTCAATCATCTCAACCCACTGCTTTTGCTACTATCTCTGTGCAACTCTGACATCACCGTCTTGGCCACCTAGGACGGTCCTCTTTGAATAAATTAAAATTTTCAAATTTTATTGATTTTGACATTTTATCGAATAATGTATACAAGTCTTGTGTATTTGGAAAGAGTATTAGTTTGCCATTTTTTGCATCTAATAATTTTACATGTCAATTTTCTGATATAATTCATAGTGATATTTGGACATCTCCAATAATAAGCTAATCGGGCCATAAATCCTATGTTTTTTTTTTCTAGATGACTACTTGAATTTTTTTTATGGACATACCCAATCACAAACAAATCACATGTTTTTCCCACATTCACTCACTATGCATACACCCTCAAAACCCAATTCGAGTGCACAATTAAAACCTTCTAGTGTGAGAATGACCACGAATATGTCAATAACTCTTTACAAAAAAATTTCACCACCAACGGTGTTCTCTACTGTTTTCTTGCCCTTACACCTCTTCACAAAATGAAAAAGCTGAACATAAGATTAGAACCATTAACAACATGATTCGTACCTTACTAACCCATGCATCTCTTATTACCTATTTTTGGCACTTAGCCCTTGAAACCACCATATATCTTTTCAACATCCTCCCAAGCCAACTTACTCACAACAAAACACCTACCGAGCTGCTCTACCTAACACACCCACTTATCACCACCTTCGGGTCTTTGGTTGCCTATGCTACCCTCTCGCACCCTCTACCACCATTCACAAACTAGAAAACTGGTCTCACCGATGTGTGTTTCTTGGTTATCCGTCCACACACCGGGGGTATCTATGCCTCAACCTCCAATCTAAACAAATCATCATTTCTCGTCATGTTGCCTTTAACGAGACCACGTTCCCCTTTGCTCAAACAATTTCCCCAACACCATCTTATGGATTTTTGTTCAAATCATTTCCCCATCACCTATGCCCACTTATCACCACCCTGCTCCTATCCACACCAGGACCAATACCTCCAGCGCATAACTCAACCGACTCACAAATGTCCCCATCTCCGGTTCAAACACCTAACTCCCATGGCCCATCTCACCCCACTGTTCCATTCGGCCCTACTCCTACTTCCACCGACCCACCTTCCACACCGGCCTATGACCCTATCCTTTCCTCCACAAGCCACGGCACAACCACACTCGCCACTACTAACACCCAAACCATCATTCCCTTACTCAAGAAACCAACCGATGCCTTGTCCACTCCGGAATGATACTCTGCCATTACTACTGAGTACAATGCACTAACTAGAAACGATACTTGTAAATTAGCTCCTTGCTCACCTGACATGAATATTATCCGTAGAATGTGGTTGTTCAAACATAAATACAAGTCTGATGGTACTATGGAACGGTACAAAACACGCTTGGTATGCGATGGTCGGTCACAATAGGTTGGAATAGATTGTGGGAAGATGTTCAGTTCCTTGGTCAAACCTGCCACCATTCGGTCTGTTTTATCCATTGCTTTATCAAAGCACTGGTCGGTTCATCAGTTAGACGTCACTAATGCCTTTCTACATGGGAACTTACATGACACTTTATACATGTATCAACCAATGGGTTTTCAAGATAAAACTTTCCAGATCATGTATGTCTACTTAAAAAGTCTCTTTATGGGCTCAAACAGACACCACGGGCATGGTATCAAAGGTTCACAGACTATGCTCTCACCTTGGGCTTCTATAATAGTAGGTGTGGAGCTTCTCTTTTGTCACACCCTCAAATTACCACATGCGGAGTTTTACCGCGAGGCGCGTGACACACCAGGATCCAAGTCAACGGTCACAATAAACGACAACTATATGTAAAAGATACGTAATCCAAACCATGCATAAGTCAAAAACCATGATCCAAAAGTAGCGGAAGCATTTTAAGTTTACAAAATCCCAACAAAAGTAAAAAAAAACATGAGTTTAACGTTTTAACATCTCAAAAGCATGATCCTAGACGCGAGTGCGACTCCGTGCGCCTAGCCCGACTGCTGCTACCTTAGCGACCTGAGAAAACATGCTAAAAAAAGTCAACATATAATGCTGGTGAGTTCACAGGTTTTATAATATGCGTTTCGTTAATCCTTCGAAAACCGTTACCATTACTACTATGTTGTGTGAACGCTAGCTAGGCGTTATGATAATTACTACTACGGTTGAAACCATTGCTGACTGTGATTTGTTACTGTGTGATACCCTTCGGACTACCGTCATCCCCGGTAGGCCCTGTGTGATCGAGACAATATGCACCCGCCCGGCCTCCAGCCGTCGAGTGGGGTTTGTCAGGCCCAATAGCGCTATCCACATTTCCCCGCTACATACCCGTATTAGTGGTTTCTATGGGATTTAGATGAGCCGTATAGTAATATAATGATAGCTATAGTATAACTTGAAATCATGTGTTTAAAATGTGTAAGCATGTTTCTCCCCCGAAAATAAAACTGATAAAAGTGGGGTCGTGAACTCACCTTAAGTTGCGTCTTCAGTTAAAGAGTAAACCGACACGTGTGTGATAGTCCCAACTAGTGGCGACCTATCATAAGATGTGTGTGAGATGTTAGACTAATAACCCGTTAGGTTCATTAGTCCCCAAATGTCCAGTCCATGACCATTATATGTTTGAAAACACATTTGACTGATAACCTAACCACACAAGACAAGACCCGACATCCCATTGGTGACCCGACATCCCACGTGTTATCCAAATATAAGATATCATGCAACATATGCAATTAAACACTTAACATGCGTAAAAGTTCACCAAGTCTAGCATGCAGTTCAAATAACGCATAAACGAGTCCGAACATGTGTTACCAAGTTATTAGACATGTCCTGGAGTTCCTAGGTGTCAAATCATGTCTCGGGATGTCAAAATACACTTACAGCAGCAGTACATGCGATTAGGAGATCAAACATGCATTTAGGAAAGTCAACTGGTGATTAGGATGGTCAAACTAGCATTTAGGGTTGTAAATGCATGTTATACACGCGAGTGGGAGCCTAATCGCCCCTACTGTCAGGCGATTGGGCCAATCACATGTTCAAACAGGCGATTGGGACTCCCCAATCGCCCCCTGCAGGTCTGTTCCACTTTTTCGTGCGTTTTAACCCTCCAAATCAGATCCGAAACATGTGGAAACACCCAATATCAAACCGAAAACATTTATAAACCTATATCAAGCAAAACCCCTAAATTATCATCATCCTAAAAGCTCCGAATGCAAGCGTTTTCCCAAAATAGCATATTTATCATGTAAACATTACATCAACATGCAAAGCTTACCCTAAATGGCAAATATTCATATTTCATAACATAACGACGTTGTTTAATATTACCCTACTGTTCTAGCATCAACCTAGGGTAAACCCTAAATTTATCCACACAACAAGACACATCATATCCTCCTAATTCCTTCAAAATCATTCAAACGGGTCAAAACATCTATTATCACCAATATATAACCATAAACGTCCCAAACTCCTCAATAATCATTCTAGCAACCTATTCATCATAGAAACATATCAAACACACAAGAATCCATGCATTTACATCATAAAAATCCTATCTTTGCATGAAAATCATCACTTAAAGCAAGTATGAAGGTTTAGGTTTATGTAGGAACTATTTTTAATAAGTTTTAAAGACACAAACACTTAGAAATCAGGTCTGGACCTTTAGAGAGCAAAACAATATCATTTACAAAGGTTTGGGATGAAGAACACACCTTGGATTTGCAAGATAACTAGTTGTAAAGCTTGGAAAGGTAGGTTTCTATGCAAAAACGTGTTCCAGAGTGTGTTTGTAGGTTGAGAGAGGTTATGGGACGTCTAGGGTTGCACAAATGATGTTTTACAAGTCAAGGGTGGTATTTATAGGCGTTTCTAGCCGTCAGACACGTTACAGGCGATTAGGGTGCAGCAACAGGAGATTAGGAGTGTAATCGCTTGTTGTAACACGTGAGTGGGCTCCAATCGACCCTGATAACTGGCGATTAGGCCAATCACCAGTTGCCAATCGCCTGTTACCTTCGGTAATCGCCTATAGCAGCAGGTTTTGGGTTTTCGACGCGTTAAACACTATTTTAACACATATAAACACGTATTCACATACCGACAAGTCATATAATGATTATAAAACACATAATTCATGAAAACTAGCACGTTCACATCCGTTCACCAATTCCCGGGACTCGAGACTTGCGTGTGTGCAATAAACCCGGCGATTCTACAAATCACCAATCCTTGTATACATGGTTATGGACCGACTCCCAATGACCCCGAGGGTCACTGTAACGACTCCCGATGATTCCCAGAACCATCCCAATGACTCAACTATCCTAGTTATGTAATTTATGCACGACTCGCTAAGGTAGACTTACTGATTTGATAAAATTGTTAACCAGAGTTTGCCGGGTGTCACATCTTTTCACTCTCCAGCAGGGTTCTGATACAACTTATTTACTTTTTTATGTGGGTGACATTCTCCTTGTCACGTCTTCTGATGATCTTCGTCATCGTGTTATGGCTAAACATGCTAGTGAATTTGCATTGAAAGAATTGGGCCCCCTCAGCCATTTTTTGGGCATCTCTGTCTCTCGTCATGATAATACCATGTTTTTGTCTCAACAGTCTTATGCGAAAGACATCATAGCCCGTGCAGGTATGCAATCATGTAATCCAGTAGCCACCCAAGTTGATACCAATCCTTAGCAGAGTGCCACTTCTAGTGATCTGTTTCATGATCCCACCTTATATTGTAGTCTGGCTGGTGCCCTTCAGTATCTCACATTTACTAGGTCTGATATTACATATGTCGTTTAGCTGGTCTGCATGCATATGCACTCTCCCCGCGTTGACCATTGGAATGCCTTGAAACGCATTATTCAATATATTCAGAGCACTACCTCTTTCGAGCTTACTCTGGGTCCCTCAACCAACCCGTCTCTCACATCACACACAAACGTAGACTGGGCATGCTGTCCAGATACACGACGTTCTACCAGTGGTTAGTACATTTATTTTGGTGATAACCTTATTTCCTGGTCGTCCAAACGACAACCCACGGTCTCCCGTTCTAGCGATGAAGCTGAATACCATGAGGTGGCCAACGTGGTGGTTGAGATATGTTGGCATCGCAACCTACTTCTTGAGTTTTTCATTCCTCTATCATGCGCTACCTTAGTGCATTGTGATAATGTCAATGCTATCTACTTATCCGGCAATCCAGTCCAGCATCAAAGAACAAAAACATATAGAGCTTGATATACATTTTGTTCGGGAGCAAGTTCAGCGTGGTAATGTTCGTATTCTTCATGTGCCATCACGATATCAGATTGTCGATATCTTCACGAAGGGGTTGCCTCGTATTCTCTTTGAAGATTTTAGATCCAGTCTCAGCATCCGGTCATCTCTCGCTTCGGCTGTGGGGGGTATAATAGCATTATGTATATTAGGCAACGATTGTTTAGTAATTATTGTGATTATCTATAACCATAATTAAGTCATAGCCTTTTTATTATTTAAACAACATTATCAATCAGAATGGCAAGGACCATATTCCATCAATGAACAAGAACAGGTAATTTAGATGTTTGTGTTGCAAACTAAGGCCATGGGGTGTACCTTAACACCAATAGTGTTAAGCGTGATGTGGCATTTTAACATTCATTGTACACTACTCCCTCCTTGTGTTAAGGGGCGTTAATGTGGCCATATGTTAACATGAATCAAAAGAGAGAAAATTAAGGGATGAGATAGAGTTAAAGGGTGTTAAACCATTTCTTTGAAGTGAAATAGTATGAAAAGAGAAAAAGTAGAGGATTTAACACCTACATGGAGTTTAAGCATACCAAATTGACCTAAAATGCTTACATTTGGATCATGTACACCATTGTTACTACTAAATATCGTTGTGCTCCATTAAAGACGACTCGATATACAAAGAAAAGCAAAAGAAACTAGAATGAAGATTATTTTCTAAACAATTTGAAATATGTGATAGTCTAATAGTTATTGGTTCCGAAATTGAGGAAACAATAGAAGCTTTACTGTTGTCGTAGAAATAATATATAACTAGTGGATTTACCGCGTGTTGTAGCGTGATCCATAAATGGGTTGCAATACAATACTATGATACTTAGGTTTTTTTGCCGCAAGTTACGCAAAAAGAATAGAAATGTGCACACTATGTTTTAACAAGTATTCGTAGAAAAAAAATGTGCACCACCACTTACAACTGATTGCAGTTCACCATAAAAACCATGTACTCATTATTGAACAAATCTTAATAAACCAAAGGTATGTTACTGTAACAGACCAATATGAACATAAACATCACTCTTGTGTAAGTTGTCCGGTCATTGCATATCTACATAACCGTGCCATTAAAGACACCTTGCTAAATGGTGAAGTTCATTTACATGACAAAAGCATGTAGTAATAATATGATATTGTATACACTATCATATGAAGGTCCTTGTCTATTTAGAAAATTAAAAGTTATGATTTGTAAGTTTGTAATAGAGTTGCCCAACTTGACCCAACAGCTAAAAAGGGTTTATAATATAAGTATTATTATGGCAAAGTTTTAAATTTCATACAAGTTTAGCTGAGATAAGATTATTCATTGTGGTAACATAAATTATTATATTTCATCGTCATTATATGAAGACAAAATTGCAGAAAACGTCCTTTATGTTTACCCAAAGTTGCAGGTTTAGTCCTTTAACTTTAAAAGTTGCAGGATACCTCCTTAATCGAAGTTTTTGTTGCAGGAAACATTCTTTAATGAACTTTTGGGTGCATAAAACGACCTTTACCACTAACGCCGTTAAATTATCCTGTTAAGTTACCCTCACATGCCAAGCATGTGAGGGTATTTTCGTCAATTTGTATTTAAAGGACCTCTTTGTCTCCTTAAACTCACACCCAAACACCCTCTTTGTCTACCTTAAACTCACACCCAAACACCCTTAAGTGAGTTGTTATACCTGTAACCAAACACCCCCTGATTTGGACTACCTATAAAATCCTTCCTTCTTCTCTCTTACCTGCAAAACACACAAACAACACACACTCATGTGTGTGTTTCGACGAGAGCAGCAGGGTCACCATCTCGGCGAACCACTTTCGCCGCCTTCCTTTATTTCCGGTAAGTTCTCCATCTCCGTGAACCCTCCTCCTCCTCCTCCCTTGTTCCAGGTCCACCGACCTTATTCTTCTGCTTCGAAACCCGATAATATCAACATAACTCTCCTATCTTCTGGTAACCATCATCGAACCACTCACCAATCTAAACCATGAAACCATCTGATTAACCAGACATCATCACTGTTCTTGTTATACGAACCGGACAGTCACCGGCTATGGTGACTGTCACCGATAACCCTCCTTAGGCTTGATTGATAATCGATAAACTAAACCAGGTTCTCCTCTGATTTGTATTCCGGAGAGTGTTCGGCCAAGTCCCAACATGCAAACCTTTGTATCTGTGTTGATTATGACCTCGATTGCATCACAGAATAATAATACTAATCGACAGAGGCGGTTCAAACTAAAAGTTTCTCTTTTTTTTTTCTTTTCGTGAGATGTGTACTAAGTTGATCTGGACACTTATCCAGCCAAATCAATAGCTAATATGCTAGATGTGAATTTCTTAATTAATTTAACGTGCGTTGTCATTGAGAGAACAGAAAAAAAAAAACCATAAAACCATAGCATTTGATTTTCATATGATATTTTAAATGCAATTAACGTTTATATACCTTAATATTTTTTTAACAATTGCGTTTTTTAAATACTGAAAACGAAAATAATAAATACATATATAATATGTTTAATCACAAATATTCATAATAAATTCAATTTAAACACATTTAAACCCACTAATTGACTTGGAAAAACGGTTATACACAGTGGGGAAAAGTTAAACGTTAATAATCAGCTTTAAAAACCTCGTCGGAGTACTTGGCCGGAATGTGGTCGCCGGCGGCGACCATCGCCGGAAAAACGAGTCTGAGAGAGAGAGGATGAGTTTGTTTTAAAAACTTCCAAACTTTGACAAGTTTAGTCCCTCCTTTATTGTTATGTTGTTATTTTTGTTTTAATTGCATAAAAGGTCCTTTAAATACAAATTGACGAAAATACCCTCACATGCTTGGCATGTGAGGGTAACTTAACAGGATAATTTAACGGCGTTAGTGTAAAGGATGTTTCCTGCAACAAAAACTTCGATAAAGGAGGTATCCTGCAACTTTTAAAGTTAAAGGACTAAACCTGCAACTTTGGGTAAACATAAAGGACGTTTTCTGCAATTTTGTCTTATATGAAATTTGTTCAAAGATATTGCTATCCCGTGTGTTTATTTAGTTTGGGTGAGTTCCATTTTCATATAAAGGTTAATTATCTTCTAGGGGCTTTTAGGGAAGAAAATGGTAAATTTTAGAAAATTATAAAGAAACCCTTGGTATGCCATCTTAACTTTGGACAATTTGAACATATTTGCCCATGCCTCAACCTTTATAATTTAGTACTAGTGGGTTTACCCGTGCGTTGCAGCGGGATCCTCAAATGGGTTGCAATACAGAATAAATGTGCACACTATGTTTTAACAAATATTCGTAGAAAGAAAAGAAATCTGCACCGCCACTTACAACTGATTGCAGTTCATCACAAAAACCATGTACTCATTATTGAACAAATCTTAATAAACCAATGTATGTTATTGTAACAGACCAATATGAACATAAACATCACTCTTGTGTAAGTTGTCCGGCATTGCATATCTATATAACCGTGTCATTTGTCACACCACGCCAATGGCGGAAACACGTGGCGCAACGCTCGAAAGTATATCAAAGTCAAGATTAACACAAACTATATTTAATTAGAAAAGAATCAATTTATTAAGTTGTCGGAACAGAGAATCACATTCTCAATGTTACATAAAACGACGAACATTAAGTTTCAATGTGGGATATTTTCGTTTGTTCCAGCCCTTTGGTAACAATTGATGAAACCCCGACAAGTATCCGACATCCCGAATTCCACCGCACTAGCCCATATCTATTCAGCACTTAGTTACCTGAAAGATATGTTTAAAAAAAGACGTCAATATATAAAAATATTGGTGAGTTCACAGGTTTTGTTTCGTAATAACAACATTTTCACAACCATCGACTCGACTCACTTTACCGTATAATTAATTTCCCATTAATTAATTATACTAGGATCTTGTCGATCGATATTTCATTTTCAACCCTCGACTCGGCTCACTTTACCATATATTTATTTTCCCATTGAAATAAATATACTAGGATCTTGCCGATTCGACATTACATTTTACAACCATGTGCGAAACCTGCACAACTTGTGGCCTTTGTAAGGAGTAGCTAGCTCCTACAAATGATGAGCAATCCCTTGAGCCCCATAACCAAACCAAGACTAATAATAATGCCCCGCTCCAAGTCGTTTCTCGGAACCCAACGACTTAATTTCAGAATACGTGCACCCCTGGCATACGCCGATGCATAATCGACGCTATCGATTAAGGGTGGGCCTCGTCAGGCACCAATAGTACTATCCAAATATTCCTTCGGTTTCATTTACCTGAATTAATGGTTACAGAAGAGAGGACTCAACCCCGAGTGGCGATCACTGCTCAAGTACTCATCACACCACTTATCACATTTTAATCTTTGAAAACCATTTCAACATGTGACAACATTTGACAAAACATATCTTTCCCCCAATTAAAACAGTAAAATGGGGCCGTGAAACTCACCTGAAGCACAGCGTGCAATCAAATAGCAGAGAACAGCAAGTCCGAGGTCAAGCACCTACGAACGTCCTAGTGCGTGTAAGTCACTAAGTCTATAGCGTGTGTTTTTCCGGCAAGTTGTACACCCAACTCCCAACACCACCATTTACGTATAATTCCCCGTTTAATTAAACATATGTCCTAGGTCTGTTGGTGATGGATTACCCTTGTTACAAGTTACATTTATACTTTTATGAATATTAATTAACTTGTATAATATTATTCTCGACTCAACTTCACTTAACGTATAATTATTTTCCCATTAAATAATTATACTTAAGATCTCGTCGTTCGATATAATATCTTTACCGCTCGACACGACTCACTTTACCGTATATTTATTTTCCCATTCAAATAAATATACTAAGGTCTTGTCGTTCGATAATATGTTTTTCTACGCTCGACTCGACTCACCATACAATATATTTACTTTCCCATTAAGTAAACACACTAGGATCTCGTCGATTCGATATTTATATATATATATATATATATATATATATATATATATATATTGTTTTCTGCACTCGACTTACCTCCCGTATATTTACTTTCCCATTAAATAAATATACTAAGATTTCGTCGAGTCGAATATATATATATTTTCCTTGTTAAGTCCATACACTTGTTTAACGTTTAATCGTTAGATTATTTACGTTACTTTTCTCCCACGAATATTTTCCAACACTTAGGAAAGTGTTATGTATTTTTTCACCCAAATCATATATTTTAAATCCTTAAAATATATTTATACTCATCTTGACGTAATGATACTTTTCTCGTCCGTCCGTTTTTACGTCTTAGTTCGTTAACACGTCCAAGTCCGATCACTTAACTTATATATATATATATATATAGTTAATTTTTCCCAAGTTTCCCGATATGTGTATTCTAGGAAAGTTATTCACCTCTTTAATTTCCTACACATATTACTTGGAAGTTTTATAAAATACCTTTGTATTTTTAACACAAGACTTGGTAACTTATGTATAAAAATGCTTCAACACTTTTATATTCCCATTTATATAAAAGTGTTCATTCTTATATAACTTTCCACCAAGCTTTTATTTTATCTAACATTTTTATAAAAACCTTTGTTTTTATACATATCCATATGTTAGAAAATTCCATATTTTTATAAAACTCTATTTTATAAAAATACACTTTTATACAAAATACATGTGTGTAATTACTAGTATTTACCAAATCTACCTTGGAAAATTTCTATTTACACTTTTGACACCAAACTTTCCATAGTGATATTTTCAGACACAAGCTTCTAAAAATATCATCTTTAGTCCCACAACTTTTAAAGTTACAAAGATAGTCCTTTTAACTTATAAAGTTGCATTTTTTTCATTATGTCTTTCAAGAATAACAATTTTCTACCAAACTAGTAGGCTTTATTTTTCCATCTTTGTTATGTTAGTTTATTTTTATGTTCTAACACTTTTAATAGTCCTTAATCATCTCATTAAGGATACTAATAGGTGTCCTTAGTGTATTTAGTCCAATTTGTCCAATTTTACATCTTTCAAGTGTGTAGCTTTGAATATGTAGCTTTTATATTTTCTATTTCTTAACAAGATCAACCTTATAATAAGTTTTAGATGATCATTTTATGATGATTACAACCACCTTTGAGCATATTCAAGTTACATTTACAAACTATGTTTAGATCACTATTTTTAAGCAAGTGTATGTGAACTTTATAACTTACGAAAACAAGATAACATCACCAACAAAAACCCACGACCCATGTACCCCTTTTTAGCTCATCCATCTTGCTTAAAAACATTATATCTTATGTTTAAAAGCATATTTCCATCTCTATGTACAACTTGCTTTAAAAACATAAAAATATAAACTTTCAAGAATCAAAGCAAGATCAAGAACACTTACAACTAGCACAAGGCTAGGGAAGATAAAAACACTTTATTTGGATGGGGCTTAGTGTGTTCTTCCAAAGGGGTTAAGCTCCAAGCTTGGAACACACCAAAAAGGGTTGGATTTATGGATTAATTTTGTAATAATTTGATGTTTGAAGTTTGAATTTGTAAGGATGTGTGTGTATCACATCTTACGGCCAAAAGAAGAAAAAAAAAGAACAAAGGATTGTTGTTGAAACAAATGAGGAATACATGGATTGTTATAAATGATCACAGGGTAAAATCCTAATATAATAGTCTCCATATCTTGCCTAAATCCCTTAAATCTTGGAAGTTGTACAAGGAAAAATCTTGGCAATATATTGGATTGGATTTGGCCGAGATTTAGCATGAATGTGGAGGATTTTGTAAGATCCTTCAAGGACACAACAAATCTCACATTACATGTTTATAATCTTTCTAATATCTTCATGGATTTGTTTGTACAAGAAGGGATATTATAGGCATGGTTAAGGGTTGGGGGCGGTTGGGGTTGGGTGATTATGTGGGTCCACAACACAAAATATCTACAAGATAGCTTGGTTATTATTTAAACATAATGTTCGGGTTTTAATCGGATTTTAATTATGGTTATCCGAACATTGTAATAGCCTCTAATAACCCTTAAACATAGCCTAGTTTAAGTGTTGGTTGGTTAGTTAGCCTTTCGTTGTGTGAAATTATAAATTATACGTGTACCGGTGCGGTACGCGCACTTTATTCGTTAACGGGAGATTTGTATGTAAAGTTTTCACTTATGGTTTTGGAGTTCCAAAACACATCATTTTATGTGAAAGTACCCTTTATTTTATATCCTGGGTGTCCGGGATCCTTTTTGTTTATTTAATTTTTACCGGGTAATCACCAACGTCCGTTCCGGACAAGTTTATTCGCACGCGATTTCGCCGTGCTTCAACATTAAACATGTGCATTCCTATGCATCTTATGGGAATTTGCTATTCTCTAAGGCTAAATTAATCCAATTAATTTAAATACGCACTTAAACCGTTAATTACATATACTAATTACGTACGGAATCACATCGATTTTTTGCCGGATGTTACTTAAACAGTGTCTAGCCACGACTCTCCAAGAGTACAGGTAGCTATCCACATGCCCCATCTTGGAGCTACGGATGAGTATGGAGTGAGAGGGTTCCAAACAACAATCAATCATTACTTGGGTCACATCCGACCACGGGGCACCTCGAGTGGCATGGTAATGTCAAACAGGTGATCTTACCGCACCACATAATGGTCATAAAAGTCCCCTTGGAAACCTCGTCGGGTATTCCATTTTATTTATCCTTCGGCTCGACTCACTTTACCGTATATTTATCTCCCCATTAAGATAAATATACTAGGTTTTTGTCAACCGAACAACTACATTCAAAATGGGACTTTATTTCCATAGGATCCACTAGGTACTAATTTGCTACCTCCCACCCGAGCAATTGTGGTTAATGGTACTAGGGCGTCTAGTAGGGACTGATGGGAGTCAAAAGTTTCTATGTCGCCTTCTCCCCTCAGCTCCCTGACAGTAAGCAGTGTATATATAACACCCGGGCCGTACGATTCCACAATCCGCGCGAGTTAAAAGCCGACTTAAACACAAATGACTAGAGGCTCACGTCACCTTATCACATTGGTCAACACGAGCATGATGCATATGATTTATCATAATATGGCCGCCGCAACAACAGGGGACAGGGTTTCGACAACCTCTTGACACACTGGTTTCCGTCGAAACGGTATACAGAGAATCGGTAGCCACCCAAACAAGGCTATCCAATACTTCTCCTGTTATACGTGCCTTACGGGCACTGACGTCCTATCGTTATTAGTCACCAGTAGGTCAATTCTGAATAATACAGTCCACACGCCTTTGAATTGACTATTAGATCTCATGCAGGGATTTGAGTGAAAGGAGTCCTAAAACCGGAACCCTCACTCATCAAAGGTTCCATCCTTTCGGAATCTTTCGAGGTAAATGGTGAAACCGAGTCTTAGATGCATGCATTTAACATAGGTTTCAGGTTTGGCTTGACGGCTTCATGCGCCAAAGTCGTTACTTAAACAACAAACGACAAATATTGCACCATAAGCAATAGTATGGTGCCTTCCCATAAAGCACCCCATTCAATGAGTCAAATAGTCACACATATGGGCGCAATATGTAAGCTTTCAAGCTCATCTTGATTAGTCAGGTACCATACGCACTGACCTGGCAGCTCATATTGCTATGGTGTCTCCAACAATGTCTGTCAAAGACAAGGGATTTTGCGTTAGCGCGAGCAATGCTACTAAAGAATAACTAGGAACACTAGTATCGTCCCAAGGTCGAAATGGTTCCATTGTCCCAAGCACATAAGCAACAATGCCAAGACAAGACGAACGTGCCATCAGAGGAAATACAATATTAATCGAAGGCCGAGACGATCAATCATCTCAACAAGGTAGGGTAGCGCCTTTATAGAGTAAGCAATGCTACCCGCCCTTTTGGATTCGGGGCTTCATAACACCTCTGAATCACGTACCAGGGACTCCACCAATGCACACGCCTTAGGTGGGTCCACAATGGTATTTCCATAATCATCAGTATGACACGTCGGCATGTATGACGTCAAACGAATCCACTGGGATGAGCAATAAATGAATTGAATCCTTCAACACTTGCTAGTCCCAAGGTATGGATCATAATATCGCTCACAATTACTCGATACCTTCAGGTTCGAGATGTATTCGAAATCCCTTATCACAAAGAAGTGCCTCGCCTCGTCATATGTGGATCATGGGGCCGTTTCTTTCCGACATGATTGAGTGTGGTTAGTCGACCAAAATGCGTGCAAACGGTTAAGGCGTCACTGATGCCTTAGATTCTGAAGATGTAACGCTCATAAAATACGTGAGTATATCAAAGGTCGACACATGATTCGGTCAATTACCCAAACAATCACGAGTCTCAAAAGAATACATGGGCTAACACTCAGACTAGAGTGTCTTAGTATGACTTCCAGAAAGTCCGTTGGACACCCGAAATCCCACATATTCGATGTCGGCACTACACAATCAAACAGACAGAATAATGAAAGCAACGAGGGGTTTAGGTGATGTCTCTGTCCCGAGGGAACCAGAGCGAGGAAACGACAAGTAATCACATCATCAAGTAAATCCTACAGCTGTAGCAATACGCCCTCTGAGCAACCCAACAGTAGAAGCAACACGGTAATGACAGCAACACATCCACGAAGCACCTCAACTAGAGAACACCGCATAGGAACCGCATGACACAGAGAAACACGACAGCAAGGCTACTTACTGCAGGAGCAGTAAGCAACAGGAATGCATCATCGACAATGCAGCGCAACCACATGGATACGCAATCAGCAAAATAAGGCAACTGCAAGCATGCACAATGGCTGGGGTAACATAGCAGCATGAGTGCACACGACAATATGACCCTCAATATGGAAAATTCCCCAGTCCACATCAACAGAAAGCTCCGTTATGGCGAGCACGCATCCCAGTGCGTCTCAGCTCACTTGTGGGGGGCGGGATTTGTATCCATGCCTTCGACCTTAAACCTATCCTCCATAGGCTCAATGGTAGGAACGATCGAGTCACCAAGGTATCCATAATCGTAACAGGAATGGAAACGATGGGTTCCGCATAATTTAGCAGACTTGCCAGACCAATTTTGCTCTTAGGGAGAACGATCGTAGGCTCAATATAAGTCATTCGAATAATGGCAACTGCAGCATTGACAGACTCAACCCAAGCCTGAGAGCTATCGTCAATATTAGTCTTGGCAGGAGCCCAAGGAAAGATAATGAGGGAGTCAACAAAAGCCTCAAAGAAAGTGGAGTTAACAGCAACGAACTCCACCCTGAAACAGACATGGTCAAAGCAGCTTGGCAACGGTCATAGAGACGTCCAAGTCAACGACAGTAACCTCAGCAAGAGTCTCAAAAATAACAACAACATCAAGCTCGACCAGAGCCACAGGAACAAAATCACATAAATACAGCAAGAGCTACGTACTTAACAGCGTCAACAGGATCCGCTTGAGCCATAGAACGATAACAGCAGCAACGACGTCAGGCTCGGCCGGAGCCTTAGTCTCCTCGTAGTTATTATATGTGTGGTAAATAGTATCCATAGGACCTAGAAACCAACCTACATCTTTTTCAGTATCAAAGTTAGTGGTCACCACGAGAATAGCAAGTAGAGGTAGAAGGATCACGATTTATCGAGACACCTCGATAAAATGAAAACGATACCGACTCTGGCAAACCAGCTGAGTCATCCTTCTCATTAGAGTCCTCTTGAATATTATTTTGGTCCTAGCACCGTAGTCATCAACTGAAATGCCTCTCCGCTACCTAAGCGAGGCCAATGAACTTTCTTCTTGATAGGTCACGTAGTGGGAGTATCGAAATACGACAAGAGATTAGACAGGTCACATTGTCCATAACGAATGGATTTCGCAACCTTAGTTTATAAATCATTGTGACGAGGGGACGCAACGTCTCCATATCTATGGGCATTGATGGAAAACACTTCGCGTCACCAAATAGTTAACCAGTCTCGTCGTCGTGACGAGGGTGACGAACGTTATTGCAACAAGAGCAATGGAATTGTCGTCCCATAGGTAAATTTAATTTATCAGAATAACGTGACCACTTCCAGTAGTCCGTCATTTTAAATTTTCGAGGGGATTTCAATGTCAGCAAGAAGCGTCTTGCGACATTTGACAATTACGGAACACACTCTTACGATTACGATTCCCAAAGTGTGGTTCCACTCCCCAGGATTCATGACGGATTCAGGCACAGCACACGTATCGAACCTACTCTGGCGTTCATCGACTGAAGCGTGATTACCAATAATCCTTGAAAAACAAACAGGAGGTAGATAGAGGAGTCTTACGACAACCTTTGCACCTTGGGAAAGTAGTATGACATAAGCACCGATCTGCTAAGCCCATCACAAATCATCTTCCGGAATACTATCCAGCGCTATTGCAACGGGTGTTAATCCATGCTTGAACACTCAATACATCGAGCAGTGGCTTCCCATGAGTTAATCGTATGCACTTCGGAGTGAGTCCATAGCTGAACGCCGACTGGGGCTTGCTGTTCCACCACACGCCGTCATCATAACACTGGCAACAATACCGCGGTCGTGATCAGTGGCTGAAGTTTTTGACGCCATAAAAATTTAGCAAAGCCCTATGACTCTCGGATGTGCAATGCGGCATGCTGATTCCCGCAACCAATCCACGATGGTATGGAAACAACCAATACTGTCGATTCAGACGAGGGCTTATCGAGCCTTCCAGGTAACAATGATCAAGCTTCCTAACTTAGCAACCTCAATTCTGTCCTCCAAAAGGAGAAGAAAAATACCCGACTCTGGAAGACTACTTGGGCATGTGTTGGATCGAGAATGACTTATTTATAATAACAACCCAGCAGCACACGGCCACGATTCTCATATCTGATCCTCACAGGGTCCCGTTCCCAAAACGCACTGGTCTTGTAGGGACGCACCCTAGGTCTTCACCAGGTTCCAGGTATAACCTTCCACGCACCGTACTCGATATTTCTCACTTCGGTAGGCCGTGTATACTTGTAAGTCCGCTCCTTTGGAAGAACTTTGTGGTGGAGGCATTCAACTCCTACACAAGGAAGCTTTCATCTCCCGTTCCTATCTAGAGCGAGGGTTTGTGTCAGATTACTCATATGAATTGACGTTCGAGCTCTTCCGTGCTCGTACCTTAAAGGAAATATTGGGTTAGCAAGGATCGAATTCTAGGGACATCAACGAGTCCTCCCCTTATAACCCGTAGGCCAATCAAAAGTAAGACTGAATCTAAAGAACCAGAACAACAAGACAAGGAGTGATCACCAACCCCGGCCCTAGCGCCCACCAAGGTTACCGTGCGCCCCAAACTATTATTACGTGTGCACCCGTAATGATAATTTGCGTTGCCAGGTAATCGTGTTGCCCGCTAGTTCCGAGCTTCCTGATCCAACAAACAAAGATTTCATAACAAATGACTCTTAATAGATTCGCCTCCACATCATAAACCATGGGGCGACATCCATTTGCGCGATAGAGATTAGTCCTTCAGATCATCCCGTCTACAGGTAAGCGAGTGAGATCGTCGTAGACTACAACATCCTTCCCACTTGCTGGTACCGGTGATCGATGCAAGAGTGCGGACTAATGTGAAGCGTGACACGACATCCTTACTGGCAAAATATCCGTACTACGTATATGTATTAACTAATCTTAGAAAAATCGGATTCCTATGCAACATAGACATTCTTATCCGTATTTTCTAATACTTCATATATTGACACACATGGCTAGTCGGTCGGAATTTCCCCTTGTACATCCCATGTACAAATTTCTTTCTTTTCTAAAAATATTTTGTTGTGTTTTAGTTTGGAAAACTTTGTTTTCGAGCCAAAACCGGTTATAGTCTAGATTTTACAAAATGCTAGTTCGCTATAACCTTGGCTCTGATACCACTTCTGTCACACCACGCCAATGGCGGAAACACGTGGCGCAACGCTCGAAAGTATATCAAAGTCAAGATTAACACAAACTATATTTAATTAGAAAAGAATCAATTTATTAAGTTGTCGGAACAGAGAATCACATTCTCAATGTTACATAAAACGACGAACATTAAGTTTCAATGTGGGATATTTTCGTTTGTTCCAGCCCTTTGGTAACAATTGATGAAACCCCGACAAGTATCCGACATCCCGAATTCCACCGCACTAGCCCATATCTATTCAGCACTTAGTTACCTGAAAGATATGTTTAAAAAAAGACGTCAATATATAAAATATTGGTGAGTTCACAGGTTTTGTTTCGTAATAACAACATTTTCACAACCATCGACTCGACTCACTTTACCGTATAATTAATTTCCCATTAATTAATTATACTAGGATCTTGTCGATCGATATTTCATATTCAACCCTCGACTCGGCTCACTTTACCATATATTTATTTTCCCATTGAAATAAATATACTAGGATCTTGCCGATTCGACATTACATTTTACAACCATGTGCGAAACCTGCACAACTTGTGGCCTTTGTAAGGAGTAGCTAGCTCCTACAAATGATGAGCAATCCCTTGAGCCCCATAACCAAACCAAGACTAATAATAATGCCCCGCTCCAAGTCGTTTCTCGGAACCCAACGACTTAATTTCAGAATACGTGCACCCCTGGCATACGCCGATGCATAATCGACGCTATCGATTAAGGGTGGGCCTCGTCAGGCACCAATAGTACTATCCAAATATTCCTTCGGTTTCATTTACCTGAATTAATGGTTACAGAAGAGAGGACTCAACCCCGAGTGGCGATCACTGCTCAAGTACTCATCACACCACTTATCACATTTTAATCTTTGAAAACCATTTCAACATGTGACAACATTTGACAAAACATATCTTTCCCCCAATTAAAACAGTAAAATGGGGCCGTGAAACTCACCTGAAGCACAGCGTGCAATCAAATAGCAGAGAACAGCAAGTCCGAGGTCAAGCACCTACGAACGTCCTAGTGCGTGTAAGTCACTAAGTCTATAGCGTGTGTTTTTCCGGCAAGTTGTACACCCAACTCCCAACACCACCATTTACGTATAATTCCCCGTTTAATTAAACATATGTCCTAGGTCTGTTGGTGATGGATTACCCTTGTTACAAGTTACATTTATACTTTTATGAATATTAATTAACTTGTATAATATTATTCTCGACTCAACTTCACTTAACGTATAATTATTTTCCCATTAAATAATTATACTTAAGATCTCGTCGTTCGATATAATATCTTTACCGCTCGACACGACTCACTTTACCGTATATTTATTTTCCCATTCAAATAAATATACTAAGGTCTTGTCGTTCGATAATATGTTTTTCTATGCTCGACTCGACTCACCATACAATATATTTACTTTCCCATTAAGTAAACACACTAGGATCTCGTCGATTCGATATATTTATATATATAATATATATATATATATTGTTTTCTGCACTCGACTTACCTCCCCGTATATTTACTTTCCCATTAAATAAATATACTAAGATTTCGTCGAGTCGAATATATATATATTTTCCTTGTTAAGTCCATACACTTGTTTAACGTTTAATCGTTAGATTATTTACGTTACTTTTCTCCCACGAATATTTTCCAACACTTAGGAAAGTGTTATGTATTTTTCACCCAAATCATATATTTTAAATCCTTAAAATATATTTATACTCATCTTGACGTAATGATACTTTTCTCGTCCGTCCGTTTTTACGTCTTAGTTCGTTAACACGTCCAAGTCCGATCACTTAACTTATATATATATAGTTAATTTTTCCCAAGTTTCCCGATATGTGTATTCTAGGAAAGTTATTCACCTCTTTAATTTCCTACACATATTACTTGGAAGTTTTATAAAATACCTTTGTATTTTTAACACAAGACTTGGTAACTTATGTATAAAAATGCTTCAACACTTTTATATTCCCATTTATATAAAAGTGTTCATTTTTATATAACTTTCCACCAAGCTTTTATTTTATCTAACATTTTTATAAAAACCTTTGTTTTTATACATATCCATATGTTAGAAAATTCCATATTTTTATAAAACTCTATTTTATAAAAATACACTTTTATACAAAATACATGTGTGTAATTACTAGTATTTACCAAATCTACCTTGGAAAATTTCTATTTACACTTTTGACACCAAACTTTCCATAGTGATATTTTCAGACACAAGCTTCTAAAAATATCATCTTTAGTCCCACAACTTTTAAAGTTACAAAGATAGTCCTTTTAACTTATAAAGTTGCATTTTTTCATTATGTCTTTCAAGAATAACAATTTTCTACCAAACTAGTAGGCTTTATTTTTCCATCTTTGTTATGTTAGTTTATTTTTATGTTCTAACACTTTTAATAGTCCTTAATCATCTCATTAAGGATACTAATAGGTGTCCTTAGTGTATTTAGTCCAATTTGTCCAATTTTACATCTTTCAAGTGTGTAGCTTTGAATATGTAGCTTTTATATTTTCTATTTCTTAACAAGATCAACCTTATAATAAGTTTTAGATGATCATTTTATGATGATTACAACCACCTTTGAGCATATTCAAGTTACATTTACAAACTATGTTTAGATCACTATTTTTAAGCAAGTGTATGTGAACTTTATAACTTACGAAAACAAGATAACATCACCAACAAAAACCCACGACCCATGTACCCCTTTTTAGCTCATCCATCTTGCTTAAAAACATTATATCTTATGTTTAAAAGCATATTTCCATCTCTATGTACAACTTGCTTTAAAAACATAAAAATATAAACTTTCAAGAATCAAAGCAAGATCAAGAACACTTACAACTAGCACAAGGCTAGGGAAGATAAAAACACTTTATTTGGATGGGGCTTAGTGTGTTCTTCCAAAGGGGTTAAGCTCCAAGCTTGGAACACACCAAAAAGGGTTGGATTTATGGATTAATTTTGTAATAATTTGATGTTTGAAGTTTGAATTTGTAAGGATGTGTGTGTGTATCACATCTTACGGCCAAAGAAGAAAAAAAAAAGAACAAAGGATTGTTGTTGAAACAAATGAGGAATACATGGATTGTTATAAATGATCACAGGGTAAAATCCTAATATAATAGTCTCCATATCTTGCCTAAATCCCTTAAATCTTGGAAGTTGTACAAGGAAAAATCTTGGCAATATATTGGATTGGATTTGGCCGAGATTTAGCATGAATGTGGAGGATTTTGTAAGATCCTTCAAGGACACAACAAATCTCACATTACATGTTTATAATCTTTCTAATATCTTCATGGATTTGTTTGTACAAGAAGGGATATTATAGGCATGGTTAAGGGTTGGGGCCGGTTGGGGTTGGGTGATTATGTGGGTCCACAACACAAAATATCTACAAGATAGCTTGGTTATTATTTAAACATAATGTTCGGGTTTTAATCGGATTTTAATTATGGTTATCCGAACATTGTAATAGCCTCTAATAACCCTTAAACATAGCCTAGTTTAAGTGTTGGTTGGTTAGTTAGCCTTTCGTTGTGTGAAATTATAAATTATACGTGTACCGGGTGCGGTACGCGCACTTTATTCGTTAACGGGAGATTTGTATGTAAAGTTTTCACTTATGGTTTTGGAGTTCCAAAACACATCATTTTATGTGAAAGTACCCTTTATTTTATATCCTGGGTGTCCGGGATCCTTTTTGTTTATTTAATTTTTACCGGGTAATCACCAACGTCCGTTCCGGACAAGTTTATTCGCACGCGATTTCGCCGTGCTTCAACATTAAACATGTGCATTCCTATGCATCTTATGGGGAATTTGCTATTCTCTAAGGCTAAATTAATCCAATTAATTTAAATACGCACTTAAACCGTTAATTACATATACTAATTACGTACGGAATCACATCGATTTTTGCCGGATGTTACTTAAACAGTGTCTAGCCACGACTCTCCAAGAGTACAGGTAGCTATCCACATGCCCCATCTTGGAGCTACGGATGAGTATGGAGTGAGAGGGTTCCAAACAACAATCAATCATTACTTGGGTCACATCCGACCACGGGGCACCTCGAGTGGCATGGTAATGTCAAACAGGTGATCTTACCGCACCACATAATGGTCATAAAAGTCCCCTTGGAAACCTCGTCGGGTATTCCATTTTATTTATCCTTCGGCTCGACTCACTTTACCGTATATTTATCTCCCCATTAAGATAAATATACTAGGTTTTTGTCAACCGAACAACTACATTCAAAATGGGACTTTATTTCCATAGGATCCACTAGGTACTAATTTGCTACCTCCCACCCGAGCAATTGTGGTTAATGGTACTAGGGCGTCTAGTAGGGACTGATGGGAGTCAAAAGTTTCTATGTCGCCTTCTCCCCTCAGCTCCCTGACAGTAAGCAGTGTATATATAACACCCGGGCCGTACGATTCCACAATCCGCGCGAGTTAAAAGCCGACTTAAACACAAATGACTAGAGCTCACGTCACCTTATCACATTGGTCAACACGAGCATGATGCATATGATTTATCATAATATGGCCGCCGCAACAACAGGGGACAGGGTTTCGACAACCTCTTGACACACTGGTTTCCGTCGAAACGGTATACAGAGAATCGGTAGCCACCCAAACAAGGCTATCCAATACTTCTCCTGTTATACGTGCCTTACGGGCACTGACGTCCTATCGTTATTAGTCACCAGTAGGTCAATTCTGAATAATACAGTCCACACGCCTTTGAATTGACTATTAGATCTCATGCAGGGATTTGAGTGAAAGGAGTCCTAAAACCGGAACCCTCACTCATCAAAGGTTCCATCCTTTCGGAATCTTTCGAGGTAAATGGTGAAACCGAGTCTTAGATGCATGCATTTAACATAGGTTTCAGGTTTGGCTTGACGGCTTCATGCGCCAAAGTCGTTACTTAAACAACAAACGACAAATATTGCACCATAAGCAATAGTATGGTGCCTTCCCATAAAGCACCCCATTCAATGAGTCAAATAGTCACACATATGGGCGCAATATGTAAGCTTTCAAGCTCATCTTGATTAGTCAGGTACCATATACGCACTGACCTGGCAGCTCATATTGCTATGGTGTCTCCAACAATGTCTGTCAAAGACAAGGGATTTTGCGTTAGCGCGAGCAATGCTACTAAAGAATAACTAGGAACACTAGTATCGTCCCAAGGTCGAAATGGTTCCATTGTCCCAAGCACATAAGCAACAATGCCAAGACAAGACGAACGTGCCATCAGAGGAAATACAATATTAATCGAAGGGCCGAGACGATCAATCATCTCAACAAGGTAGGGTACGCCTTTATAGAGTAAGCAATGCTACCCGCCCTTTTGGATTCGGGGCTTCATAACACCTCTGAATCACGTACCAGGGACTCCACCAATGCACACGCCTTAGGTGGGTCCACAATGGTATTTCCATAATCATCAGTATGACACGTCGGCATGTATGACGTCAAACGAATCCACTGGGATGAGCAATAAATGAATTGAATCCTTCAACACTTGCTAGTCCCAAGGTATGGATCATAATATCGCTCACAATTACTCGATACCTTCAGGTTCGAGATGTATTCGAAATCCCTTATCACAAAGAAGAGCCTCGCCTCGTCATATGTGGATCATGGGGCCGTTTCTTTCCGACATGATTGAGTGTGGTTAGTCGACCAAAATGCGTGCAAACGGTTAAGGCGTCACTGATGCCTTAGATTCTGAAGATGTAACGCTCATAAAATACGTGAGTATATCAAAGGTCGACACATGATTCGGTCAATTACCCAAACAATCACGAGTCTCAAAAGAATACATGGGCTAACACTCAGACTAGAGTGTCTTAGTATGACTTCCATAAAGTCCGTTGGACACCCGAAATCCCACATATTCGATGTCGGCACTACACAATCAAACAGACAGAATAATGAAAGCAACGAGGGTTTTAGGTGATGTCTCTGTCCCGAGGGAACCAGAGCGAGGAAACGACAAGTAATCACATCATCAAGTAAATCCTACAGCTGTAGCAATACGCCCTCTGAGCAACCCAACAGTAGAAGCAACACGGTAATGACAGCAACACATCCACGAAGCACCTCAACTAGAGAACACCGCATAGGAACCGCATGACACAGAGAAACACGACAGCAAGGCTACTTACTGCAGGAGCAGTAAGCAACAGGAATGCATCATCGACAATGCAGCGCAACCACATGGATACGCAATCAGCAAAATAAGGCAACTGCAAGCATGCACAATGGCTGGGGGTAACATAGCACATGAGTGCACACGACAATATGACCCTCAATATGGAAAATTCCCCAGTCCACATCAACAGAAAGCTCCGTTATGGCGAGCACGCATCCCAGTGCGTCTCAGCTCACTTGTGGGGGCGGGATTTGTATCCATGCCTTCGACCTTAAACCTATCCTCCATAGGCTCAATGGTAGGAACGATCGAGTCACCAAGGTATCCATAATCGTAACAGGAATGGAAACGATGGGTTCCGCATAATTAGCAGACTTGCCAGACCAATTTTGCTCTTAGGGAGAACGATCGTAGGCTCAATATAAGTCATTCGAATAATGGCAACTGCAGCATTGACAGACTCAACCCAAGCCTGAGAGCTATCGTCAATATTAGTCTTGGCAGGAGCCCAAGGAAAGATAATGAGGGAGTCAACAAAAGCCTCAAAGAAAGTGAGTTAACAGCAACGAACTCCACCCTGAAACAGACATGGTCAAAGCAGCTTGGCAACGGTCATAGAGACGTCCAAGTCAACGACAGTAACCTCAGCAAGAGTCTCAAAAATAACAACAACATCAAGCTCGACCAGAGCCACAGGAACAAAATCACATAAATACAGCAAGAGCTACGTACTTAACAGCGTCAACAGGATCCGCTTGAGCCATAGAACGATAACAGCACAACGACGTCAGGCTCGGCCGGAGCCTTAGTCTCCTCGTAGTTATTATATGTGTGGTAAATAGTATCCATAGGACCTAGAAACCAACCTACATCTTTTTCACAGTATCAAAGTTAGTGGTCACCACGAGAATAGCAAGTAGAGGTAGAAGGATCACGATTTATCGAGACACCTCGATAAAATGAAAACGATACCGACTCTGGCAAACCAGCTGAGTCATCCTTCTCATTAGAGTCCTCTTGAATATTATTTTGGTCCTAGCACCGTAGTCATCAACTGAAATGCCTCTCCGCTACCTAAGCGAGGCCAATGAACTTCTTCTTGATAGGTCACGTAGTGGGAGTATCGAAATACGACAAGAGATTAGACAGGTCACATTGTCCATAACGAATGGATTTCGCAACCTTAGTTTATAAATCACTGTGACGAGGGGACGCAACGTCTCCATATCTATGGGCATTGATGGAAAACACTTCGCGTCACCAAATAGTTAACCAGTCTCTCGTCGTCGTGGACGAGGTGACGAACGTTATTGCAACAAGAGCAATGGAATTGTCCGTCCCATAGGTAAATTTAATTTATCAGAATAACGTGACCACTTCCAGTAGTCCGTCATTTTAAATTTTCGAGGGGGATTTCAATGTCAGCAAGAAGCGTCTTGCGACATTTGACAATTACGGAACACACTCTTACGATTACGATTCCCAAAGTGTGGTTCCACTCCCCAGGATTCATGACGGATTCAGGCACAGCACACGTATCGAACCTACTCTGGCGTTCATCGACTGAAGCGTGATTACCAATAATCCTTGAAAAACAAACAGGAGGTAGATAGAGGAGTCTTACGACAACCTTTGCACCTTGGAAAGTAGTATGACATAAGCACCGATCTGCTAAGCCCATCACAAATCATCTTCCGGAATACTATCCAGCGCTATTGCAACGGGTGTTAATCCATGCTTGAACACTCAATACATCGAGCAGTGGCTTCCCATGAGTTAATCGTATGCACTTCGGAGTGAGTCCATAGCTGAACGCCGACTGGGGCTTGCTGTTCCACCACACGCCGTCATCATAACACTGGCAACAATACCGCGGTCGTGATCAGTGGCTGAAGTTTTTGACGCCATAAAATTTTAGCAAAGCCCTATGACTCTCGGATGTGCAATGCGGCATGCTGATTCCCGCAACCAATCCACGATGGTATGGAAACAACCAATACTGTCGATTCAGACGAGGGCTTATCGAGCTTCCAGGTAACAATGATCAAGCTTCCTAACTTAGCAACCTCAATTCTGTCCTCCAAAAGGAGAAGAAAAATACCCGACTCTGGAAGACTACTTGGGCATGTGTTGGATCGAGAATGACTTATTTATAATAACAACCCAGCAGCACACGGCCACGATTCTCATATCTGATCCTCACAGGGTCCCGTTCCCAAAACGCACTGGTCTTGTAGGGACGCACCCTAGGTCTTCACCAGGTTCCAGGTATAACTAACAACCATCCACGCACCGTACTCGATATTTCTCACTTCGGTAGGCCGTGTATACTTGTAAGTCCGCTCCTTTGGAAGAACTTTGTGGTGGAGGCATTCAACTCCTACACAAGGAAGCTTTCATCTCCCGTTCCTATCTAGAGCGAGGGTTTGTGTCAGATTACTCATATGAAATTGACGTTCGAGCTCTTCCGTGCTCGTACCTTAAAGGAAATATTGGGTTAGCAAGGATCGAATTCTAGGGACATCAACGAGTCCTCCCCTTATAACCCTAGGCCAATCAAAAGTAAGACTGAATCTAAAGAACCAGAACAACAAGACAAGGAGTGATCACCACCCCACCCCGGCCCCCACCCCACCAAGGTTACCGTGGCGCCCCAAACTATTATATACGTGTGCACCCGTAATGATAATTTGCGTTGCCAGGTAATCGTGTTGCCTGCTAGTTCCGAGCTTCCTGATCCAACAAACAAAGATTTCATAACAAATGACTCTTAATAGATTCGCCTCCACATCATAAACCATGGGGCGACATCCATTTGCGCGATAGAGATTAGTCCTTCAGATCATCCCGTCTACAGGTAAGCGAGTGAGATCGTCGTAGACTACAACATCCTTCCCACTTGCTGGTACCGGTGATCGATGCAAGAGTGCGGACTAATGTGAAGCGTGACACGACATCCTTACTGGCGAAATATCCGTACTACGTATATGTATTAACTAATCTTAGAAAAATCGATTCCTATGCAACATAGACATTCTTATCCGTATTTTCTAATACTTCATATATTGACACACATGGCTAGTCGGTCGGAATTTCCCCTTGTACATCCCATGTACAAATTTCTTTCTTTCTAAAAATATTTTGTTGTGTTTTAGTTTGGAAAACTTTGTTTTCGAGCCAAAACCGGTTATAGTCTAGATTTACAAAATGCTAGTTCGCTATAACCTTGGCTCTGATACCACTTCTGTCACACCACGCCAATGGCGGAAACACGTGGCGCAACGCTCGAAAGTATATCAAAGTCAAGATTAACACAACTATATTTAATTAGAAAAGAATCAATTTATTAAGTTGTCGGAACAGAGAATCACATTCTCAATGTTACATAAAACGACGAACATTAAGTTTCAATGTGGGATATTTTCGTTTGTTCCAGCCCTTTGGTAACAATTGATGAAACCCCGACAAGTATCCGACATCCCGAATTCCACCGCACTAGCCCATATCTATTCAGCACTTAGTTACCTGAAAGATATGTTTTAAAAAATGACGTCAATATATAAAATATTGGTGAGTTCACAGGTTTTGTTTCGTAATAACAACATTTTCACAACCATCGACTCGACTCACTTTACCGTATAATTAATTTCCCATTAATTAATTATACTAGGATCTTGTCGATCGATATTTCATTTTCAACCCTCGACTCGGCTCACTTTACCATATAATTATTTTCCCATTGAAATAAATATACTAGGGATCTTGCCGATTCGACATTACATTTTACAACCATGTGCGAAACCTGCACAACTTGTGGCCTTTGTAAGGAGTAGCTAGCTCCTACAAATGATGAGCAATCCCTTGAGCCCCATAACCAAACCAAGACTAATAATAATGCCCCGCTCCAAGTCGTTTCTCGGAACCCAACGACTTAATTTCAGAATACGTGCACCCCTGGCATACGCCGATGCATAATCGACGCTATCGATTAAGGGTGGGCCTCGTCAGGCACCAATAGTACTATCCAAATATTCCTTCGTTTCATTTACCTGAATTAATGTTACAGAAGAGAGGACTCAACCCCGAGTGGCGATCACTGCTCAAGTACTCATCACACCACTTATCACATTTTAATCTTTGAAAACCATTTCAACATGTGACAACCTTTGACAAAACATATATTTCCCCCAATTAAAACAGTAAAATGGGGCCGTGAAAACTCACCTGAAGCA
>JAUTDX010002533.1:0-43129 GCA_030844895.1 Ambrosia x helenae | reverse complement strand
TATAGTAGCCATGCCACGAATCTGAGGGACCCACCCTTTTGGTATGAAGCTCGATCCACTTGTAAGGTAGGTTAAATAGAGTTGTGCATATAGTAGCTAACTCATGTGGCGTGGTATGTGTAGCATACCCTACCCGATTTGCCTGGGGTAGACACACATGGAAGGTCCGCCACTGCCCTTTTTAGACTAGCGAAGTAGTCCAACAGTCTCCTTCAGTCCCGCTATGGTTTTGAAGCCTACTATCCACATAAACCTTGAAATTACGTTGGCGGGTAATTGTTGTGGCATGTGCGTTCAAGGAATAAGAAAGCTCAAATGTGGATGTCATGGGTGAAGAATGATTTAGCATGATAGATCTTTACCAGCTTGGAAAGATGCGAAGGCTTCAACCACCCGATTTTTTTATCATAAGAACCCAGTCTTATCTAAGTTCACAAAAGAAGAAAAGAGAATACTGTAACAACCCGATCGGGTGGGGGCTGGTCGAAATGACAGATTGGTAACAGACTTGCACAACGGAAGCAACGATGGTTAATATTTAGTGTCAAATACAAATTCTAATCCGAAAACATAAATACATAACTTAATTAAATAGACTAATATCTATGCAGGGACGAAACGCGGCGGCCGTCGAAGCAGTCAATAGGAAGTGATCCACTAGTCGATCCAAATTTCAACCATGCTTAGCTCTAGATGCTCTAAACGATACGCTAGCATCTTGAATCTTCTACCATAACAAGCTCTAATCCGCACAAGCAATCATATACCTTGTCTTCAAGAATATCCAAATGCAGTACCTGAACACATGCTTAAAAGAGTTTGGTCAGCAATTATGCTGGTGAGTCCGTGTAAGTAGTTAAATAAATCTAAAACAGGTTAACAGCTCGAAAACATAGTTTACACACTTCAAAACACACAGTGATGTACAAGTCACACCTCAATCCTAACACTGAATCCATCTACTCCCTTTATGGATTCCTATGGCAAAACATATGCCACAACGGTCCGCAGACCTCAGTGGAGGGTTTTCCGGGCTTCCGGATCCACTGTGCGTGGGGGATTCCCCAAGTAGTACTACCCATATATTAAGTGGCCCAACTCCCTTGGTTAATGAGTGTGCATCTGGTTTCGGGAGCCCTTGTCACATCAAGTAAGTTTACCCACAAAACAGTTTATACGTAAAAGCATATGTTCACCCCAAAAGCATTTAAAACAGAAAAAGGGGAAGTACACGAACTCACCTTAGCAGCGATTCATATGGTCACCTAGCATCCCAAGTCAATATTCCGTTTATTAATCACTTGACAAGATCCTATTCACGTTTTACAATCATTAGTGCGGTGTAACCATTATCGCGGTTACACGTGTGGACATGCTTTGGACTTTTAGTTGTTAACCTTTGTTTGTAGTATTCGTTGGTTCATAGTCTTATTTGTCTAAGTACAAATTAATATTAATTTACGTCTAATGTCCCGTCTTTCTATTTTTAGTATTTCTAGGAATTACACTTCCGTTTATGTTATTAACTTATCTAAGTCTCTATTGTCCAAGGTTCCAATCTCATAAAATGTCCATTTTACGTCTTAGTCGCGAAAAATTTTGGGCCTATAACTCGGGTTGTTACAAATACTAGCAAGGAAAGGTAGCAGTAAATCGTCGCCTCGCTCCGTCGAGCTAGTAGAGCCTTCATCCTCACTTTCCATGTGTTCGTCATGCTCAGGTTTTCCTTCCATCCCATCTTCTTCCTTTTTCACGGGTATCAGTGTTATATGGATCTCGTCGCGTATAGTCTCCAACTCCGGTCCTGTGTACGTCAGTTCAGTGCTCAGCTGCACCACCTGTTCCTCCAATCGTGGCTGGCAGTCATTAGTCGGTTTCGTCTTCCCTTGTGATGTTGCACTACGTCGCAGGCTTTACACAACTCTTCAAGAGTGTGAGTCACAAGTCCTGATCTGATGTGTTACCATGAATTTACTATATACTCATGAGGAACAGGGACACGCATGTCATATAATTGCCATCAAGATCAAGGATCGGAGTCACATAACACAACACCACCAATCCACCATAATATCACCTCTGGCGTCACCACTGCTCTCCGATGGCTGGAACATCGACAGACCCTTACACGTTTCTGGCCCTCAGCTGTCGACCACCCTGCCCATGCCCCGAGCCGGCCCTGATTGTTGGTAAGTGACATACATTGTATCAGGAATTAGATTAGAATTATTTTAATCTATGTTAAAAAACTAAACCATCTGTCATGTTTGTTTCTCAAAGCACTAACATGTTTTGTTTTTTCCATAATATAAGGATGGCATATTTTGTGGATAAGTAGGGCGGTTGATTAAATTAAGACTGATAAATCCATGAAACCTTGATTTGCTCTCAATAATTAATCCCATTGTCTCTCTTCTCTTTGCATTTAGCTTTTGCTTAGAGATTTCCCAAGTGGTAGCTCAAAGATTTGCTACCCCTTGTTCACATCACATCTAATCGATCTAGTACCGATAATAATAAAAAAATTAGATAAAATCACCCTTCATTTCATAAATCCTAGAATAAATAGTATTTTAATTAACACACGTAATTTTTGCATTTTATTTTTTTTGTTACACCTAATCACTGACATAACCATGACTTACTAGACGAGTGATCGTACAATTTAGAGAGGTGCCTCATGTTAAAATAGGTTCCAAATGATCGGAGGTCAAGTGATAATTTAATTCTGTTCATTTCTCCGATTTGTTATTGTTAGCTAGCTTACTAAGAATACTTATTAGTACTCTATATTTTTCTGTTGTGTATACTTTTTGGGTCGCCGCACGCCACGTGTGTTTTTTAATTTGAGTTTTTATATGTAAATGATGTGTTCCCTGTTTGGTTATCAGGCCCCTCCAATATGAGCTTTGTTGTTGTGTATGTGTGTATGTTTTGTGATGAACAAAATGCAGAAGTTAAAGGTAGAGAGAATTAAAAGAAAAAGCATGCTTCATTCATTAAACATGGATGGCTATATATATAGCCTATATAACCTTGAATAAACCAACGGAAAATAACAAATTATCCTACTTTCTAGCTCCACTCTACAACGTTTATTTTCCTCCACATGATTCGTTCCACCTTTTGACCCATTTATTTAATCAGCAGCAAATACAAACACATACTAAAATACTAACTAATTAAACTAAATAATAAATAACTAATATGTCAAGATTAAAACCCAACATTCTCTCTATTTTTGTTTAGAATACTTAAGGTTTGACTACATCTTAACCTATCCAAACCCACCAACAGCTTGGCTATAAGTAAGATTCTACTCGGTATGGTTGTTCTTATGCACTCAAGGTGGATGAACTAAAACACCGTTTTATTTTATTGTTTTTTTGTTTGTCTAGATTTTTTTTTTGGAAGGCGTAGATCAGCTGGGAAATCCTTGTGTGAAATCCTGATCCTACCCGAGTTCGAGCCCGACCAACAGCCGTTTGATACCCCTGCCCGTAGGACTTATTAGGCCGGTCTGCTGGAACTGCGAGTCGAACCGGGGAAACCCCAGCGGGAACCCCACATAATGTGGGTAAACCCTCCCCCCTCAGAATCGAACCTACAACCCTTATGTTATGTTTTCGAATCCTCATTGAGGTGGCCAACTGGGCTAGCCCAGCTGGTTTGTTTGTCTAGATAATTAGTCACTCTTTAGTTTTTTAACTCTTAGAAGTAAGAGTATATAATATTTTAATACATATATGTTAGACCGGCTCACGGACAGATCCATGAGTTCTTAGTCGAGGTAAGCATAAAATTATGTTCTCTATGTCGACTGTAAAGAAGGGATTTAACTCATGTTAATAAATGTACAAATTTTGATGATCGAAGGTCAACAGAACCCGTAGTTACACAGATACACACAAGGTTTTATTTTATTATAAATAAATATTATATATATCTAATAAAGATGCGACGGTTGAATAGTAATTCACTATTGGCAGACCTTTTTTTTACTTTGCACATACTTTACACAACTCAGAAAGCATATGGTGTAGCTTTTTGATGCCTCTCTCCCTCTAACAATTATATATATATCTATTGGCCACTAAGTTAACTTTATTTTCTTTCAATTTGACCACCAAATTTTTAACTTTTAAGATTTAAAACTTTGGCAACTAACTTTTAGCTTAACTTTATTTTCTTCCAACTTGATCACCAAACTTTTAGTTTTTAAGATTTAAAACTTTGAGCACCAAACTTTTAGCTTTTAGGATTTCAAACTTTGACCACCCAACTTTTTTAAACTTCCATTGCATTTTTGCCAAACTTTTAGCTTTTAGGATTTCAAACTTTGACCACCAAACTTTTAGTTTTTAGCCTTGAGTATTTTTTTGAAGCCCACGAGAGAATAATAGTCACTTAATATTATCTTTTATGTCTACGAAACCCTCCACGCAACAGGAGCTCCCACAGCGACGCGCGATCTTTAACGTCCATCAAACCCTCAATACAACAGGAGCTCCCGCCGCGAAGCGCGGGGTAATAGAATCCTAGTATATACAATAATTAAGCGACACTTGAACAGTGTCGCATATTATATAATAATAAATAGAGCACCAATTTTGACTTCAAACTGGACTTTTTGTGTGTTGTTTACGCAAAAAAAAAAGAGTTTAAAAGCTAGATATGTGAAGTAAGAATACATTTATGAAAATTAAGTTCTTCAACAATGTTGACAACACACTCATTTGATTCTTTGTAAGCAAACATCGCCTAAAGTGATATAATATTATTGGTTTACGTAATTGAAGATTCATGGCCCATGTAATTTAAAGTTATTGCTAATGTAATTGAAGATTATTGGCTCACGTAATTGACGGAAAAAGCTAGATAGCGGTATGACACTATTGCCAATTGATGGAAATAACTAGCAAAGACATTTGTTTGGCTGCTTTTTTTAGCCACATATTTCTGGGCTCTAAATAACGGCAACAAGAGGCAACCTAATGAGCTTAAGGAAACTTATGAGTGAAGTATTTTTGTGAAAGCCCAGCAGAAGAAAGCCCATGTCTACCAAACCATACCAAAGTAGTCCCGCAACAGAACCCGCGACAGAAGCTTAAAAGCACTAGTTTAAATACTGATGGGTTTTGGTATGCATATATTATATTAGAAGCTACGTACGCATGAGTGGGTAGAGAAGAGGCCAAATAACAAGCATTTTCCTCTTCGTTTCCTTGTTTCCTTCCCTTTGACTGACTAGTAAGTATATTTGTTAATGGAGGCATGTGCATGTTGCATGAATACAAATGATTCCCCTTTCATTTCTAATGTCCCACAAACTAAGGGAATGATCATTCTTGTCTCTCTCTTGACAATTTACAATACCACCCTTGACATGCCTTCTTGAACCTTGATTAGATTCAATCACTTGCTCCTTGGTGTCTTCTTGTAACTAATTCTTGTAACTAAATGTTTACCACCTTTTTTTCTAGCATTGATCATATAAATTTGAGGTCTACTTCAAATTAACTGTGTATTTTTTTGTTCTTATCTAAAACAGGCAAATTATAGGTTTACATTTTTTAGTACCCTAGAACTTGTTGCTAACTAATTAAGATTAATTAATAAGACATTGAGTATGACGGTTAGAGATAACTTACCTTTTTGTTTTTGTTTTTTTTTTTTTAATCTTTAAAGAGAAAGTAAGGATAAAAAGTAGGACAAATTACTTATTTGAGATTTGCACAACATTTGGCTTCCTTTGCCTTACGTGTTTAATTTACGAGTGTAGTTATATGCTAACTTGCTAAGTGATATTATGCAAATGAACTAAAGCATCAAGACGTAAACATCCAAGATTGAGCTTAAACATCCAGCTCAATAGATGATTTTGAGCTTGATCCCGAGTTGTGCATGGTTTGGTTTGAGACGGCTCATTAATAGTTAGTCGACCCCATAATATTCCAGTCTCAAACTACAGTAATTAATCCAAAATGTTTGTGAAAATAAAAAGGTCGATTTTGTTACATGAAGGTTGTGACCGTTGTGCTTGTGATGGCTAGTAATAAAAAAAGGGGAACATAGGTGATTGTGGCTAGATAAGCAAATATTGATTGCGAGGAAGAAGCATAGATCAAGTCGTTGTGTCAATAGTCTAAGGTATGACAGTGGATAAGGATAACAAGTGAAAAATGTGGATTAGATAGAAAAGAAAAAAAAAAGCATATAGTATAATGAGTGAGTGGGGTGTGGAAGATTGTAGAGGATTGCAAATATCGATCAAAATTGACTACCTTTGAGAAATTATCATTATTATGATTGACCTCCTATGACTATTATTTATGGTATATTATATAGCCATGTTTTGACAAATTATCACTATGATGATCGACGTTAATTACATAATAGCTATGTTTAGACAACTAGAGAAAGTATAGGATACAAAGTATCCTTAATGTATAAAGTGTAAGAAGCCATGAGAAATTGCCACTTGTCAACCTAACCTAAACCATGATTAACCTAATTAAACTATATTTAAACTCAATTATAGTTAAACCAAGGACAAATCAGTAACCTAGACTCCTGCAACACCACTACCAGATCCAAAGCCCTTAAAAGCCACAACACAGATCCAAATCGCAGACGACGTTTCTCCGACCATTCCTTCACTTCCGGTCATCTTCTCCGACTGAGTTCTCCCCGCCGACACAATTCCGGTCATCACCTTCTCAACCCCAGAAAAGAATTGGTTCCAAGACCTTGAATAATTGTGCAAGCATGAAGCTGTTTCAAAGAATGAATATCTTGACAGTACTCAAATGAATGAGCCAATTTTTGTGGTGAAAAAGAAGGGTCTGAAGGCATTGTTTCTGCCCCGACACCACGACCACCCACGATCCTCACCTTCCTGTTTCAGTACCAATTACGACGATTTTCCGCTTATAAAAAAGTGAATACTGTACCGGTCAACTTCATCCATGTCAAAATTGACTTCACACCCAAACCAGGCACATCTCCTTTGTTTTGCAAAGCACTGATAATGAAAGGAAGAAGAAGAAGAAAGCTGCTTGTAAGAGGTTTGAATAGGGGAAAAAGTGAGGAAAATGTGAGTTTTAATTATACTGAATGCGTTTTACAAAACCAAGTGCGTTTTACAAAAAAAAAAAAACAAGTGCGTTTTACAAAAACCAAATGCGTTTTACAAAAACCAAGTGCATTTTACAAAAACCAAATGCGTTTTACAAAAACCAAGTGCGTTTTACAAAAACCAAGTGCGTTTTATAAAAAACCAAGTGCGTTTTGTAAAAACTAGTTTAAATAGTGCTTAAAAAATCAAATGCGTTTTATAAAAAAACCAAGTGCGTTTTATTATTTTCTGTTTAACAGTTTCTGATCTTCATTGTCTGAAACTTTTTTGAAAGCCATTTTTTCCTTTAATTCTTCTTCTATTATCAACATTGTTCGTTTCTGTGAATAATACATGCGTTGATATTGATTTTTGAATATGATTCGACTAATTTTATCAATTGAATTATCATACTCTGTTTTTTTTTTTTTCTATTTTTTTGCAAATACGTTTTGATTTTGTTTGTAATCGAATTGTTTAATCATTCTGAACGTTTAATCGAGTTGAAAACGATGAAAAATCAGGTTCAATCGATGAAAATTTTTGCATCGATTATGTCTGTTGTTATGGTTTCACAGAAATTTAAACGTGTTTTTCCTAATTTACCCTTGGTTAGATTAACCCAAATATGATTAGGATTGTTAATTACCATCTTGCCACCGCCTAAATCTAATGGCTGAGAATGCTTCTTACACTTTGTATGTTAAGAAACTTTGTACATTAGCCTCTCTCTAGACAACTATTGCAATGTTAAGACAAGATTTACTATGGTTTACCAAATTGCCATCATTTTAACCTACTATTGCTATGTGTTTGATCAAAATTGACCATTTTGAACCATTATGATAGTAAGAGAGGTTTTTTACGCCAGATTAACGACACTTATGCACATAACGATCTCAAATGAATTATGTAGTTTAGATAACTATTGTTTAGTATTTCATGATCTTTTAAATAGTTAGGTGTAATTAACGTATTATATATAAAAAAAAACCAAGTCTTTACTCTTTAGGAAATGTAAGTAAACTATTGCGGGCCGATCTGATTCATGTTATCTAGACCGGTTTTTCATAGCCGATTAATTTATGGTAGGACACCATAAGTCAAACCGGCATATAGCTTTTTTCCTATGATTTCAACCAAACTGTCATAAAGACCAATGCCATTACTTTGTAACCTAGTCAACTTTCATAATTTATAACGACCTATTTTGGTCATTCCATCATTGTATGATGACCGACAAAGAGGTCAATATTGCCGACATGATTTCTTTTTAATCAATTAAATTAAAGGTACTAAATTGTCAAAAACCTCACTCATTATAAGTTTTACCCTATTTTGTTTATTCCGAACACACACCTTAAATCTTAAAATAATCCAATGAGTCCTAGATCAATTTGTTGAAGATTAATCCTAAAAGGCGTATAAGTTGAAAGTTGAAGGATCAAAGTGAAAAATCGGTTTAGATTATTTTGAATGTTTAGAGTTATTTAAGAGATAATGATGTTTGGTTAGTATTACATTATGATTAGTAGTATTTTAGTAGGATTAGTATAGTTAATTTAGTATAAATAGGGGTCTAAGTTAATGTTTTTAATTGTCCCTTGTTTGTAAGTCCGTTTGATTGAATAGAAAGACGAAGCCCCGCACCCCTAAATATCCTGTGTTCGAGTTTTATTCAATTGTTTGGGCCAACAATTGGTATTATAGCTTGGCCGTTTTGAGAGTCGTATTCCAACAAAGGGGAGCCACTCCTCGTGGGGCTGCAGCAACGTGGCAGCGTGACTTGACGCGCAAGAAAGAATTCGATCAGGGTGCGTAGGGAATCCGGATCGAGGATGGGTTTCTCGGAATTAGTTTTGTCGGCTCGGAATTGTGTCGCATGTTTCTTTTAATTCGGAAGACAAGCTTTGAATAAGGCTTTTTTTTTTTTTGGATAACTCATAAACTGATTTGTGTCAGAAGAAAATTACAAAATCCAAAATTTTTGTCACCACCAATTGCAAAACCATACTAGGGATTATGTTTAATCTCTTGTTGAAATCGAAGACCGGAAATAGAATGGTGACACCAAAGGGTCTTTGGCCTAATGGTATTAAGGTGTTTGATATGACTTTGTCTTTAACCATAAGCTTATAGCTCAGTGGTTGGGGGATATGACGGAAGACTTCTGGCCGCTTGTTCAAGAGTTTGATTCCTGATTCAACCGGTTTTCTCCAGAATAGGTGGCTTGGTGTGTGTTAGCTACCCGACGCATTCTAGGTTGGGCACCTAAAATGTGTCTTTACCTAGGAAGGTATGGGCGCTTTCATGATTGTTGGGTGTCTGGGTAGCTGACACGTCAATTTGCTGGCCGTTTAAAAAAAAGAATGGTGGATGTAATCATTAAGGGCACCAAAAAAGACAAAGCAAGTTGTTGGAATAGATACGAAGAGTAGATTGCAAGTTAGATGCCAACGAAACAAGCTGGTCGATTGCAGTCGAGGACAAGGGTATGTTTGGATAAACCTATTTGAGTCTAAAAGAACCTTTGGTTAAAAATGACTTATTAACTTATGAGTTTTTAGAAAGGAGTTTTAAAAAAGTGTTTAGATTAGGTTATGTGGTGGGGAAAAACAATAAGTCGATAAGTTATTTTGTAAAATAAAGTGTTTGGTTTAACTTATTCAGGTAAAATGATCGAAAAAGATATAAGGAGGGTAGATATAAGGATATAAGGAGGGCATGTAAGTAAATATCCATCAATAAATTATAAGAAGGTTCAAAAAGTCACGCATTCTTTACTTTCTCAAAACAACTTAATAAAGGCAAATGAAAAGTTAAAATATTAATTCCTTATCACTTGCCAAACATTTTTTTAACTTATTAACGTTTTGAAAAAGTAATAAGTTATAAGTAGGTGAAAATAAGGAGATGCAAACATGCTCCAAGAAAGAAGAAAGCAAGTTGCAAAAGAATGTTTCAGTTTTCGCCTGATGTGTTCTGGGTTAAGTATGTTAATCAAGAAAGCCTTTCTTTATGAACGAAAGAAGGTAATTATACTATAATAAAGAACCAATGGATTTGAACAGTGATTTTTTTTACTCTACATCTGTTATGTTTGTTTATAGATTATTGTTTCCGAGTTTTTTCCAAATGCGTTTAGCTGGTCTGGTGGTTTGTGCGTCTAATAGGTATTCTCTTTACCCGGGTTCGACTCATGTTGTTCTCTTTTTGTAACTTTTTTTTGTTTTTAACCCTGTTTTTGTCCTTTTGCCTTTACACGTGTTACCTTTTTGGGCCTTATCGTTGATACGTTTTTGCTTTTAGGATTGCGTGTGTTTTCCTTCTCCCACATCCCTACTAGATCTTCTCTCTCTCCTCTCACCACCCATCTGTTCCACTTCCACCACTACCACCTACCATTGTTATCACATTGAGACAAGTGTGTATGTGAGAGCCGTTAAGGCGACCAACATATCTGGTGGCCCAGGGCTTTAGTGGACATCTCTGTCAACACGACAGACGGAGGCGGTGGTTGTAAAGGTTATGCAGTGACTGTAGTGAATAGCGATGGTTCTCCCACGAATGTGAAGCTCAGGTTGGCAAGAAAAGTGATGGTGGTGCTCTGTTACTCTTCAACAAGTTAAACCGCCTGGTTATGCAGTGACTAGATCTTCTCTCTCTCCTCTCACCACCTATCTTAAACCGCCTGGTCACCGCCTTGGCTCTTCCAAATAACCTAATACCTTATTTATATCTATTTTACTTATGGGCTTTTCTTGCATATAATTTATTTGATTTGATCAGATGCAATTGAGTTTTGTTAAAAAAAAAAAAACAAACACAAAATTACCCTCATTGGATGAGTTTAATTTGCATTGTTTCTTTTCACTATAATCTCAGGTCAATGATTAATTACTTTGTCTGGGTTAACCCTTTCAGGTCTTATTGGGTTTGAAGGAGAAATTTGCAGAGGCTATGAGGATGGATGATACGAAAGCCATAGTCTTGGTCGGTACGATCTTGACTCCAGTTTTTAGTGTAATTGATTTGTGTTTTCGTTTTTTGTTTATGGTTTGTTTAGTAAGAACTAAGAAGAGGTTTGTTTGGTAACACTGATAATCTATGCTACCATGATTTTATAATAGTTAGAAAATGAAAGTATGATATGTATATCAAAGGGAATTCAAATGAATTAGGTGGTGAGTTGATGGTTCAGATGTTGGCGATGGTGGTGTGGTATGGGTTTTGCCCTAAGATGATTGCGAAGGTGATGATGACGACAGTGCCTAGGTGATTGTGGATGACTGTAGCTGGTTATATGGTTAAAATAAAAAGAAAATCTAGAATGCCAGATCATTGTGAATTACACAAAAACATTATATTATATTATACTATATTAATAAACCTATGGATTTAAACAGTAACTGATGGCATATATTGTAGTAAATGAATCATGATAGAGAGAGCGTTATAGTCAGCCATGGCCCCTGGCCCGCTGATCTCTGCCGAAAATTAACCGCGCTGTTTACAATATAGATGGAGTTGCAGACCTGAGTGATATAGGAATAGCAGGGCTGGTTTGACGCTTTTCCAGTTAACCTCATCACATGTTCCGTTTTCACAAGGATCAACAACTCTTAAGGATCCAAAATGTGATGAGGCTCAACTTAGGGGGATCAGAAGGTATAAATACATTACTTGATAAATTAGTACATTATTAGTTGTAGGTAAATTTCATGTGTGACAATGACATAGGTAACCAACTTAGTATTTTTTTTCTGGGGATATTTGTATTTCAGTTTACACGTGCATAGCTTATTCGTGCCATAATTTTGAATGGGTCATACCTAAATTATAATTTATAAGGTGGATCATTTAGCTTCGAATCTGCGTTTTTTCTATTCAAGCTCCTAATGGTTTCCACAACTCTGTTGCTTATCGATTGGTAAAAGGTTTTTTGTATTTGGCGCCTTAAATTGTATCACCAGATTAAAGTGCCAAAGATTGATGTCAGCATATAAGAAATATACGATATGATCTAATGCTTATACATGTATAGTACAACCACTTATTGACCAAAATTGCTGAATGAATTGGGGTGTTTGTTAGTCATTATATGTCACCTGATGGGATATTAAGTGATTAGATTCTCTTTGTTTACAATTGATACCAACCTGTAAACACTGATTAGTTCTTGATTTTGAACCTGGTGAGCACATACGAGAGACAGGGATGAAGGAGCCGTCGATCAGGTATCTCTTCTGTTATCAGTTCTAGCTTGATATCTATTGAAATTTGATCATTGTAACTGTTCTGTGCTTCTAACAATAATAATAACAATAATATTTAAAATTTATCAATGTTTGATCATTTCTGCCTTCATTTATTAGGTATTTATGTTCAACTAGTGGGAATGCCCGCGCGTTGCAGCGGGTGTCGCGACTAATATATGATTCAATTATAATGTCTATGATCAAATAAGCATTAACGAAATAAACATTTTTGCACACTTGGAACATCACTTAATCAAATTTGACTGGTTTAAAGGGTAACAAATATGATTATTTCGTCTCTGTGTCTATGATATGGATACTATATGTGTTTTTCATGTTTTCAGTTTTTGTATTTTTTATAGTGAAATTTTATATATTATCTATCATCACATGTCGGTTGCGAAATTTTATATATTTTCAGTTTCTGGTTTCAAATGAATTTGCAATAATGCATTTCTTTCAAAATTAAACATCGTGATAGGATTTACATAGGGGATTAACGCATGATGCAGTGATTGATTAGGGAATTTAATTTTGATAAAACATGGATAGGAAATATTACACATGTTTTGAACGACAAACTTCTTTATAGATAAAATCATTGGACATTAATTATAATATTTTTTTTGAACGACAAACTTCTTTATAGCTGAATATAAAGAGCCAGCAAGAGGCTGGGAAAACACCAAAAGGCCCAAAGCACTACGGCCAGAAGTAACAAGACACATTAACTATAATATCAATATGTAAGAACATGAGTTTAATTAGGGCTGGCAATTTTGTATACGAACACGATTACCTGACACGAACCTGAACGATCTTAACAGGTACATGTATGGCTTTAACAGGTTTCGTGTCCTAAACAGGTAGACACGAATTTACCTGTTAATTTTCGTGTCGTGTACATGTAGCCAGGTTTCGTGTATCGTGTCTTAACAGGTTCGTGTATAAACAGGTCGGATATACATGATTTTCCAGCCCTAAGTATAATGTTCGCAAGCAGGTACGCAAACATGTATTAACAGGTACGCAAACAGGTATTAACAGGTACGCAACAGGTATTATCTAGGTCTTTGGTGAAATTTTGGAAATTTTGTCTCACTAAATAGGTTCGTAAACATGCGATTAGTATAATGGTCACAAACTGGTATTAACAGGTACTTTTCGTGTATACCTGTTAAAAAAATTAACAGGTTCGTGTATGAAAAAATAGACACGAAAAATTTTCGTGTCGTGTATAGGTAGTCAGGTTTCGTGTATCGTATCTTAACAGGTCAGGTATACACGATTTGCCAGCCCTAAGTTTAATCGTTGTGTATCAAGATTGCCTGAAAATTTATTGAAAATTTAATACTCATCAAACAAATAAGTATTGTAATAAAAACCGAAAGACAAGCAAAATATGGCTCGTTATGTATAAGAATCATGTTCAGAATGTAAACCAAGCTCGAGTTAGGCTCATTACACACATTTGAATAAAAAAAAATCACATGAAAGTAAATAAAAAAAGATTATATGCAATTTCCCTAATTTACAACAAAACTTCACAATCCAAATCAGGAAATCGACCAACAATAATTAAAGAATACAAATTCTTTACCAACACCACTACCAATATCTTCTACAACCCGTACAAATAGCAACCAAACATATCGTATACGAATAGGGTGGTTCCGAATACTATGTTCTTGTAGAAGTAGCAGATCTGCACATGTGAAACAAGGGTTTTAGATTTCAATTGGGAGATATGTTAATACTCAACTGTATGCAAGGTGTTTCGGTCCGGTTTTGGTGGAAATTTTGGGCTGAAACGGTAACTATGGTTTTGGGAACAACAAATCGAACTGGCAGGTTTTATGGTTTGACGACCCACTGTTTTCAGTTTCTGCGGTTCAATTGGTTTCAACGGTTTATGAATAGTTCTAATTGTAATTGTAACTTGTAAGTAAACAAAACATAAAATAAAGATTCATACCATTGAAGAAATTCTTCTGTAACACCAATGTCCATGCACCAACAGCAACCGTTCAAGATACCGAAACTGAGCAATTGCAATATCACTCGACATAACAGCCTGCATTCCTTCAACACCACTAATCCCAATACCAATGTCAACTTATTAAAGCATTCCCACATCATCCGCCCCGTCACCAATAGCTAAAGTGGTCTTTGCAGTCCCTTCTCACAAGTCTAGTAACCAGTGCGTTGAGTATTATGGGGATAGTGGCATTTCAATTGTTCAAACCAAAATATCACATAACTATGCTTGGTAGTTATGCGTCATGAAAACCTCGTTTAATCCATTATAAAGGAGGAACGAAGGGAACTGGTGATGATGAAATGAGTGGTAAAATAAACGCAATGGTGCTTGAGAAAAATAATGAAAACATCCACATCAATACTACCCTTAATAATGACAATGATAAAGAAATCACAGCAGGTGGGCCACCATAACAAGTGATGTGCCCCATATCATGATAGATTGCATTATGACAGAATTGTAGAGCATGTTGGCAAGGCGTTGACGAAATACAACCATGTAATTTCCCTGAATTTCACAGTTAATTGCATTATTAAAAAGCCGGTTTATTCATTCAAACTTTTAACTAATGATACTCTCTATGTTTCATAGAGCAGAGGTGTTATTAGAAAGCAACAAATGTGGTCTGATTTTTGTATTTGGTAAAAAATATATTTGAACTCACAAAAGACTTATTTTCTCAGTTAACAGATTTTCCGTCATTTTGTAGGAAAAAAGTAAACATGGTCAAAGTTACCAACACATCAGCAACCATTTAATCATTCTGATAGAATAACCGGCACAGATTACCTTAAATCAAGCTTTTGAAAGTTTGGGGTTCTTTTAACAAAAACTGGTTACCTTTTTATGGACCCAAATATAATGTATACCCCAAAAAAAGAAACCAGACCATGGTAAATAACCTTTGTATGCAATTTGCCCCTACTTTGATCTCAAAAGTGAATAAATCAAGTTTAATAATCCATAAAACACAAAAATAAATCATCTGAGAGTATAGAATGCTAAACGTACCAATATGTCAAAATATATGGCAGCATCACTATCAGTTTCTCATTGACTGCCATAGCTTTGCCTTTAGAAAGTTCAGAGGATGCAGCAGTATGAAGCAGAAAAGCAAGCATATTTTCTCCAAGATGTTGAAGAGAACCAGGTTTTAAAAGCTTCAACTTGTCATTCTGCAAGCGAATATACGGTCACTTAAACTTAGTTTACAGTAGTTATACTAATGGTATTACAAGTTTCAACAATACCTTTGTGTGATATACAGGAGTATTATCTGCATAAGCAAAGTCAAGGCCAGCAAGACCAGCAACCTCTTTATATACTTGAAAATCAGTAGCAGATTTTATAAAACCCGAAGTGAAAAGATCCTGTAGCACTAAAGAAAAATGAAAGTTAAAATCTAGAACTAATAAATTTAACGACATAATATTATAAAAGAACGAAAAAAGAAAATAACACACCTGCGCAAGAATTTGGGCAGATGGGTACTTCGCTACCAATGCATAGTTCTCAATAGCCCATGGATGAGGACCTGCCTGCCGAAATGAGCAACGAAACTACCACGGTTGACTTAAATTTGATGAGAAGTTATTTTTGTTTTCTTCATCTTAATGGCAGTTTCTTTATGGTGTTGAATTTGATTACCTGAAATATAGCAGATCTGCCTCCAATGCCCATGGCTTCCAAATCAATAGCCATACGTATGGTGCTACTCCACGGATGTTGCATTAGTATTAATATATTATATGTCATCAATCATCACTTGGAAAAAAGGAATAAAAACAATTATAATTACAAATTAAAACATTGTGTTTAAGCAATCCACATTAATATTAGGAAAGATTAATACTTGAGTTATAAAACTGTGTGCACCATTTAAGCCCTCTTCCTCCCCACTATTAAACAAAAAAATAACAAAATTTTTAAAACCATGAGCCCATTGAGAGATCCCTCGAGCACGCTCTAGCATAACAGCTACACAAGAACTGCAGTCACCAGCTCCTTCCCTTTATTAACAACATAAACATTCAGTTTCAATATCATTTTTGAATAAGTAAAATCACAAAAAATATTGAACGAATATAAGTAATCAATGGAACGGACATACGCTGATAAAACAGTATCTATGTAAGAAGAGACCAGAATAGCACTATCTGCCGCTTCAGAAACATGTTTTGGTGATATTCTTAAAACAACATGTTTGAGATTTGAATAAACAAGTGTTTTCCCTTAAAAAGCCCCCCGACGAGAATATTAGCACCTGAGCTTACATGGAAAAGGTCGACTTCAACATCAACTTCCCAGTAATGGTCAACGGTTTACCCAAGCAGTTGGTCGAAGCAACACTGCTTCCATGTTCAGTCGGATTAGTGGCGGTGATGTTCTATCAGGAAGGCAGAGAGGGTGGAGATGCTTACAGAGAATGGGTATAGGGTAGCTTCAATCGTGATTTGTAACATTCCAGAAACGTGCCAATCGTTTCCTCTTCTAATCATTAGCATTCATGGTCGATCAGTTACACGGGCAGGATAGTTACACTGGGAGGATTGTTTCAGCTTCTCTTTAATTCAATTAACTGCTATTGTGATGTGAAATAAAGGGTAGGACAGTAAATTTCTTTTGATTTTGTGAAGAAGGAGGATGGTGAAATGTCAATACTACCCTTTAAAGTGTCTTAATTGTCCCTATTATGCCCATAATACCCTTAAGTTTCTTGCTTAAATATATTATACATGATGCTTCTTAACTTGTACGGAAATGCAAATTACAATGTTTGCCATCACTCCTCCATTATAATGTAAGTAAAAATGCCCGCGCGTTGCCGCGGGTGTTTATGTTTTTGCCCTGCTTGTTGCGCTACAAGTTTCGCTTATGTTATTTTTAAAATTTAGAGTAAATAGCCGTTTTCTTCCCTGTGGTTTGGTCCAGTTTGCCACTCCAGTACAAAAGTTTTTTTTTTTGCAATTCCTTACCTGTGGTTTGGATTTTTTGCCAAATTCGTCCTTTTGACTAACTTAGTTAAAAAATGTCGTTAGTGTCAGGGGTAGTGTTGTCTTTTTACACCTCAGGGACGAATTTGGCATTTAAACATATTTATTTTTATTTACAATTATGTTTTCTAAAAAAAAGAACTCAAAACTGGTGCTAAAGGGACTCGAACCCGAGTACCTGCTGTAGCTAGAAACACACATAACCATTGGACCAAGCCACCAAGTTGCTTATTATCTGAAACAAATATTATTTTAAACAATATACTAAGTGTCATCTTCTTCCCCATTTCATACTTAAAACCCTAACCCTAGCCCTAATTCTAATAATCAAATAATGAAACAGATCAGTGAAGAAAATAAGGGGCTTTTCTAAAGGAATCAATGAAGAGTAAAGCGGCATGAAAAACTTATACTTACAATCACTTAATGACTCGATAATGGAGTTTCTTTGTTCGAACAGAAAAGCTTCGATTTGCAGGTAATTGGGACGATTATTGATGCGTTTTCTTGTGTGTTTAGAGCGATTAGAGGTGCAGAAAACAAATGGTGTATTCAGTTTTTATAATGGATGTTTAAAAGACGTGTTTTGAGTCGTTTTAAAGCTTCCGGTTGGTTACATTCATAAAACTCGATTAATTACACGGTTACAACTGTTTAAATGCACGATTAAGACACAGAATGGATAGGAACAGGTGGAGAGACGTATGGGCGCGATTAAAAGTCAAAATAAAACATTTAAAATCAATTTTATGGTCTCACCGGAGATTGACCGGAATTTGGCCGGAATAAGTGGCCGAAAAAAAAAACGTGGGAAGCAGGAGAGGGAAATCAAAATTCTTAAACTTTCATCATTTGGCAAATTCAGTCCCTCAAGGTTAACTGAATTTTAAATGCCAAATTCGTCCCTGAGGTGTAAAAAGACAACACTACCCCTGACACTAACGACATTTTTTAACTGAGTTAGTCAAAAGGACGAATTTGGCAAAAAAATCCAAACCACAGGTAAGGAATTGCAAAAAAAAAACTTTTGTACTGGAGTGGCAAACTGGACCAAACCACAGGGACGAAAATGGCTATTAACTCTAAAATTTATGTGCTAATTCAACAATATATCAATTTTCAAAGGGCAATTTATTATCTGACCACCAAATACAAATTGGTATATATTTCCCTCATCGGTTCGAGAGAATGGTAAACTGTAATTTTCAAGCTCAATAAATGATTTTGGTGTTTCTATACTCATATACGATAGCATCTTGCATCTTGATCACCTAAAGAAATGAAAAACCTTTGTCATCATACCAAAACAAAAATAAAATAAAAAATAAACAAATCTTTTGCAACAATATTATCTATAAGATAAAGCATATAGAGAGAACATGCAAAATATAGGTATTGACCGAGTGAAATGTTATGTGAACACTAATACATGTGAACTGTGGTTCATTACCTTAACACTGTCCATACAAACCAATCAGTTGTAGAATAAGTACCTAGCAAGTAACTTCCTTTAACGGCGTCATACATGCATAATAATAATAATAATATAATAGAGATGACTTGCATTAGTCATTTGTACAATTATAATCAAATGTTGCACATAGGGGCATAAAGGGAAGGATTTGGCAAAAATATAGTTGTTTACCTTGTGACCTTTTGTATGCCATCTTAAAATGATGGTGAAATTACCTTCTTACCCATCTCTCCTCCTTAATAAGGTAGTAGAGATTATAGATATAGATTATAGATTATAGATTACTAGATTATATCCCGGGAGCGTCTCGGGTTGAGAAATCTATTTTGAAATATCAATTTTACATCTGAAATATACTGATGTGTTTTACAGTTACATGCAGGAAAGCTTCAGGTAGCACTTAACCTAAAACAATTAACAATTTATTTCCAATGTTAGTGCATAACATTAAACAATGTATAACTCTAACATTAAAACCTAACCTAAAATAATGTACAAATCCAATGCTAACACATGTAGTAAATAAAATTCATATTTACTGGTTTGAACATAACTAATGACTTGCCTATACATGATTAATGAATAACCTGAACACTTTGTGTGTTTTCCCCGTACGAACAAAACCACACAAAAAAATAGTCATTTTTTTCTCCGTTTTTTATATAACATTATGATACCCGTTGGAAAGATAATAAAACACTCGTTAATTTGGTGTAATTTTTTTCTTTAAAAAATCTCGTATATAAAGGATATTAACGTTTAAAAGTTATGGGATGAAACATTAGAGATAAAAATCTAATTTTGTTTTTAAATTTTAAATTATTATTTTCCTAAAATAAAGCCCTTGCCACATGGGATGACACATGGCACACTCAATGAAGAGAATACTCTCTTTGAGTGCCATGTCATTAAAATGACTTTGGTTTATTATATGTATAGATTTGTTCTTCTGTTACTTTCTTTTATATAAATTGAAAACAATAATAATAATAATACTATTTTTCTTGCTCTTTAGTTGCGGCCATGAACAAGTGTCTGAGATTGTGAAAGACATGATTTCGTGTCGATTGATTTGGAAATGACGGGCGTCACGAGCGCCCCGTGGATGGAGTCGTTTGAGTTTGATAGGTTTGATGTTAGGTATTTAAGAGTGAGGGATTTTGCTGACAAGTTTGTTGTTGTTCAGTTTGGTGTTTGTCCCTTTCGGTGGGATACGACCAAGCACGCGTTTATCACTTACCCGTAAGTATTTTGATATGCCTTTACATTCTATAGGAGGTCGTCTTACGTTAATCAAATCGGTTTTGGAGAGCCTCCCAATTTATTTTCTCTCTATACAAAGCGCCTAAATCGATCATTCTTAAATTGGAGAAGATTATGAGAAAATTTTTGTGGGCCGGAAATAGTGAAGCTAATAAAATTAATTGAGTCGCTTGGGAGCGTGTTACGAAGCGAAGCACGAGGGTGGTCTTGGTATTGGGAAATTAGTTGATACTAATGATGCGCTTCTTATCAAATGGAGTTGGCGTTATGGGGAGGAAAAGGATAGTCTATGGCGAAGGGTGATTGATGCTTGTCATGAGAGCCGTGTTGTTTGGTCGGTTATGCATGTAACAAATACCTTATTAGTCCTTGGAAGAAGATAGTGCAGCAGTGTGAAATGGGCTGTTTTCAAGGAAAACATTTTTATTCTCAAGTCTGCGTCACGCCAAAGAACGGGACGACCATTCAGTTTTGGTTGGACATTTGGTGTGATATGGAGCCTCTCAAAGATAGGTTCCCAAATCTTTTTAAACTTGAAAGGAAAAGGAGATGTATGGTCGCAGAGCGGTTTAAAAAGTTAGAGGATACATGGGTCATGGATTGGAAATGGATCAGAAAGCCTAGAAATGGAGAGGAGTTGCAAGAGATGGCCATGTTAACAAGACTGATGGCAGGTAAAGACCTGTGCAGCGGTAGAGACGTTCGGACCTGGTGTGGTTCGAGACAGGCTAACAAAGTTTTTTCGGTAGGCGCTTTGAAGACAACCATGATAAGGGATCAACAACATATTGAAGCTGGGGTTTTTTGGGTCAATTGGGTTCCGATAAAATGTATGATACACGCTTGGAGGGCTGCAGATTATCGCCTGCCTGCAAAGACTAAATTAAGGAAAAGAGGCTGCAATATCGGATCTGTTATGTGCAGTTTCTGCGAGGAATTTGAAGAAACAGTCGAATATATTTTCAACGGTTGTGTAGTGTCTATGGAAGTGTGGTCGAGGGTTGCGGCTTGGTGCAAAATCCCACCGATATACGCCTTTGAAGTGAAAGATCTTCTGGAGCTTTTTAAAACTTTCGCTGGAAACAAGAAAAGGAAGAAACTTATTCACGGCATCATTGTTGTATCGCTATGGGTTATATGGTTGGCGCAAAACGATAAAATTTTCAACAGGAAACAGGCGAATATTATGGTTATGGTTGATAAAATGAAAGCTAATTCTTTTTGGTGGTTTAAGAATAGGAACAATTGTAATAATATTGATTGGAATGAGTGGTCGAAATACCCAATGTACATGATGTAGTTTGTGCTTAAGTCCTCGCTTTGAGGCCTTTTGCTTGTCTAATGAAAGTGAATGTTCAAAAAAAAAACTAGGGAGGTGATGTCAAAAGAGGCATGTCAGATGAGAAATTGATGGTTACGACATGTATACATGTTGATTTGAAATGTTTTGAAACCATGTTTTGTATCACATTAGTAACTTAAAAACCAATGTAGCTTATATGTGTTTGCCCGTAAACTGTTACTACCATCTTCACTAATCGCATTGTCGTTATTTTAATGTGCCGCAACGCGAGCACGGTTAAAACCCCTAGTTTAGTAAGAAAATAAATGAAGGACGTTACTTGAAAAAAGAATTGTGAAGTTTCGTTTCTTGAAAGAATGTAGAAAGTAATAAAGAACTCATTTCTTGAAAGAAAAGTAATGAAGAATGTTTGAAAGAAATAAAGAGAAGAAATGTTTGTGTTGTTTGGAGATTGGTTTCGGGATCAGGAATCAATTTCAATTAAAAAAAGCAAACTTGTTGAAAGAATGTACCCCTCAAGAGCAGATCTTGATAAATGTGCTCTCAAGAGCAGATCTTGATGAATGATGCCCTCAAGAGCGGATCTTGAAGAAGAAAGAAAGAGATGATGCAGTCAAGAGCAGATCTTGAAGAATGAAAGGAAGAATGCAGTGAAGAAACTCGTTTTTCAAGTTGATGCATGAACATCAAGAACCTGCGTGGTTCAATTGAGAAAGAAGTGCAAAAAAGAAAGCTAGATACTAAGCAAGAAAGTTTGAGCGATCAAGACCCGAGTGGTCAGATTGGGGAGATTGGTTTAGATTAATTTGAATGTTTAGAATTATCTTATTTAACAGATAATGATGTTTGATTAGTATTAGATTATGATTAGTAGTATTTGAGTAAGATTAGTATGGTTAATTTAGTATAAATAGGGTCTAGGTTAATGTTTTTAATTGTTCCTTGTTTGTAAGTCCGTTTGATTTATTAGAAAGGGTCGCGGGTTCGTCCCCCCCAAATATCATGTGTTCGAGTTTGATTCAATTATTTTGGCCAACACAATTGGTTTGGAAGCAGGCAACCTCATAATTTTCCAATGTGGAGGTTATGTGTTAAGTCTCAACAGGGGCAATTTGCTTTGGGTGGGCCAAGGGTTATGTTAAAGGGGTCCTTCGGTGGGTTTCCCTTGTAATGGTTGGCGGGCTAGCTCATCAGCGCTTTCTGCGTTTGCATGGCGTGGGTGACGATTGACCTTTCGTTAATGGGTATACTCGTATGACTGGGCTTGTATATTATTAGTTGGCTGTTAAAAAAATGTTCATTTTATTGTATTTGAGCCCGCGCCATTTGATGTGGATAAACAACCACTAGACAAAGAGGCTCTTTACAATTTACACTATGTTTTATAGTTTAAATTAGTTTTTAGAGCAAGTATATGAATAGTCCATTGGTTTAACAAAATTTTAAAAGTAGTATTTAAGTATTAGAAAATGCATAGATACTTTAAACATTTGCAATTTTAAACCATTTAATCTAAACTTCTGTAATTTGTAATACAGTTAGTCTCCATATTTCATCTAATTTTAGGAAATAAAAGTATTGTAAATTGCAAAAGTTAAGACAACGTATTATAAAATGTAAAAGTTTGCAATTTCTCACATCTAGAGACTACTTTTAAAATTTTATAAGAGGAGGCGGGGCACCACCAGATTTGGTCACGGGTACCTCACTACTGGCGACGGTGTCCAGCACGATAGCACCATCGCCGGTAGTGCTAGTAGGGGTCCCGTGGACCGTTTCCGTTAGATATCTCACGGATTCAATACTGTGTTTTTTTAAATTTGATTTAATATAATTATATTTTTTATTTAAACCGTGTTATTTATAGTACCGTTTCAATAAAATTAAAACATAATTAAATAGCAAATAAAGAAAAACATAAATTCATTAATATTAAACATAAAACAAAATACACTAAAACATAAATAAAAAAATCTTACAATTGGCGCAACAATTGTCCTACCTCTAAATGGTCGAAATTGTTGTCGTATCGAGCCGCATAGTCCACATGCGTTAACTCGATAGCCAACTCCGGATCGATGCCCGGTTGCTTCCTCAAGGTGTGGTCGTAGAGGGTAGTCCACCGATCACACTTATTGTTGAGATTGGTCCATTTCCGATGGTGAGGTCGTTTATGCCGACTTGTTGGTTGAAGTCGGCCAACACATGGTCCCAGAACCCCTGAGGGTGCGACTCCGAGCTCCTCCCCCTCGAGCGTGGGCGTTGTAGAGCATGATCGTTTTGGCATCTTGGTAGCACACCACCAAGGCGATTTCTTCTTCCTCGTTCCAGCGCGTCATGTTTGTGTTTGAAGAGTGTGGGTGTGGGTTTTAACCGTGGGTGTGTATGTGGGTTTTAACCACGGTGATGTGGTGTGTTTATATAAAAATTTCTTCTTGAATGGTTTCAAAGTTGAAAATTTAATTTACTGCCCGTTTTAGGTGGGACAGTTGCATGGATAATTCAATTTACTGACCGTTTGTTGAGAACAGTTTTAATGCAATTAATTTTTTTTGACCGTGTTTGGTGGTGGGACGGTTGTAAAATATTTAAACCGTGTGAAGCTAAAAAAAGTTTAGGTATGTATTTAAATGAAAATGAATAAAAAAAAATCAATGGAGTGCTACCTTTAAAACGTGTTTGGTGTAAACAAGTGAAGTTGGAAAAAAAATTGATTGCACCTAGGGATGTAAACGAGCCGAGCCGAGCCCGAGCCTGACTGAGCTCGCACTCGGCTCGTCATGGTTTTATGAAGCTCGAGCTCGAGCTAGGCTCGGTTCGTGCCTAATACTTTGAGCTCGAAATCGGCTCGAAAGTAAAAACCAAGCGCTCGGCTAGACTCGACTCGAAATAATTATAGAACAATTCAAAAGGAGCTAAAAGCTCGGCTCGAGCTCGACTCGCCAATGTTAAATAGTATGTATACTATACCTAAAATAATAATAATAATAAAATATTTGTTTGGGCTCGTTTAGGCTCGTGAGCCTAAACGGTCTTTGTATGAAAAGCTCGAGCTCGGGCTCGATAACTAAACGAGTCATGTTTCAAGCTCGAGCTCGTTAAGGCTCGACTCATTTGAGCTTTTTACCGATCAAATCTCTAGTAGCTCTCGAGCCGTTTTACATTGTACCCCTTTATATGCGAATTGATTTTCATCTCTCCATGCAGGAATTGGCTTTTCATCTTTCCATAAGCTAGTTGGATTTTCGTCTTCCCATATACTTGTATTGGCATTTATCGTACTGTATACACGAGTTGACTTTTGGTCTTCAAATACGTATTTTGATGATTGAATTCGATTAATAGTTTATACACTACGAATGGACTAAAAAATGATAAAAATAAATTTAAAAGTTAAGGGTTGTGGCGGAACGACGGAACGTGTTGTCCATTCACTTGTCATTCTCTTTTAATATGTTATGATTTTTAATAATTTTAATAATAAATACACAAGTTCCATTTAAAGACAAAAAAAGTTTAGGCAATAATTTTAAATGGAGTTAAATTAAATTTTTTTTTTTGGAAGGCGAATTTTCTATGTTGCGGCAGAGATCATCGCAACCCTCCCAGAAGGGGAGTCCCCTAGCCACTCTACAATGGTCAGACTATGTTGTCTTAACCGGGCCCACGCTGACGCGAGAGTGGCCGGCCCACAAGCGAGTCGAGGCTGCGCATAAGGGGCACTAAGGCTTCCACCCGGAAAATTTCCCGCCACCTGCCACTTGACAGATGTTGCACCCTCCACAAGAGGCAAGCCTCTCTGGAGTAAATGCACGGTAGTAGAAAACCGGGGGGCCATCAGAATCGAACCTGACACCCACAAGTAGGCTAGTTTCGACCATCACTTGGCAATACCCTCACTTGCATCCCATGGGGATCGAACCTGCCTCTCACCAAAGTGAGAGAGGCTCACCAACCACTGAGCTACAAAGTGGGGATATGGAGTTAAATTAAATAATCCCAACTTTGTTAGGTTGATAGATAATAATTTCAACTTGAATATTGAAATCCAACATGCTCAACTTGTCTTGGTTTTTATTTGACTTGACCAAAACTAACTGCAACCAAGTTAGTTTTTTGTCTACGTGGCATGCCACGTCATCCGCTACGTAGGAAGAAAACTAAATGTGAGCCCAGATTTTTACACGTTAGCTGTCACATGAGACATTTTTTTATACGTCATCTGTCACGTGACATGCCACGTAGGCAGAAAACTAAATGTGAGCCCATATTTTTCCACGTCATATGGCACGTAAGACATTTTTTACACGTCATTTGCCACATGGCATGCCACGTAGATAGAAAACTAACTGGGTTAAACCCAGTTAGTTTTGATTCAGTGAAACAAAACCAAGACAAGTTTGGTCTGTTAGATTCCAATGTTCAAGTTGTGATTGTTGTGTTCAAAGCCCACAAAGTTAAAATTATTTAATTCCAATTCCCAATCCCAGTTTTTAACATGTGGTTTGTAGTGTTAAAATATGTACTTTTAAAGTGATCATCTTCATTCTTATTAACTAAAATCAAAATTAGTCTTTTTTTCTTCCTTTTTTTCTAGAACAACTATGCCCTAAACTATTGTTGGTAAGTTGGTTCGTACATAACGGTCATGTCACATGATCCACACATCTAAAAAACAACATACGGGTAAGTAAAGGACATATTATGTCTTAAGCATTCAAGATACAATCACTCCAAAGCTTATATCTATATCTATATCTATACTTCTATACTACCTTATTAAAGAAGAGAGATGGCTACGAATGTAATTTTACACTAATTTTAAAATGGGAGTTAGAAAGGCTCTTTACAAATGAGTAACATTTGGCCATTTTCTTCCATTTATACCCCTTATGTACAACATGTAAAGCCTATTGTATATATAAGTAATACACATCTTTATCCCCCTCCATATGTAACCCTCTCCTTAAATTCACAATAATAAAAGAGAAATAAAACCTCTTCATCAATTTCATTAAAACACACTTTCATTATGTATATTTACTTGAGATACATTAGTACATTATTCTTTACAAAGTGTAAGATAAGTATGGTTAATTAATTGTGTCCATCATTTCTCCATTATTTAAATGATCTTAGATTGATTAAAAACCATAGTGTTTAATTAGGATTGAACCAACCAAACTCACATTAGAATGTGTTCTAAACTTATATTATATACTGTCTATTGCAAGATGCAGAATTTATTATGCTAGCTCTTAATACGCATGGAATTCATTTTTCAGTTATGTGAAAATGTAAGTATGTGGCTGTGTTTTTTTATTTGGTTGCATGTTTTTTTTTATTTCATTTTCTTCATGTTTATATACCCAGAGAGTATCTGATGTTGGATTTGAAAATCACAGTAATGCAAGAGAAATTTGTGTGTGACGTTGAAAGACGGATTTATGATTTCATATTCATCTGTTTTTCTAGATAAAAAGATCATAACATCATATCTTAATCCATGATGGTGGTTGTTCAAATGTTCATAATTTAACAATATTAAGAGATATGTAATACCAGTAAGGGTGATATAATTATTCATTACTGCAATTGCTTATCTATATATTTAGCTATTCGATAGTGCAAATTATCTTAAACCTTTCGATGTTGGTGATGTTTGGGTGTTTGTATTCCCCGCTGTATCACACGGATATATTCTGGAGTAGATCATTACTAAGCGCTTACCTTAATCTTGCTTGACAACAGCTGCTAGGCGACAAAACAGACACACCCGCTGCAAACGCGCAGGTATTCCTACTATACTTTTAACGTTACAAAGGTAATAAGTGTACATACAAGAATAGGTACTAGATCCCCACATTTATTTTGGACGACTGTAAACCAACTTGTTGGGCTTTCGCTCCAAACAATGGTGGTACACGAGAAACCCAAGTTGAAACCAGGAGACGCTCCATTTAGGGCTAGGTACGTTGTTGGCCTTCAACCTGCACACCATGAGGATATCATATGCTAAAGTTTAAATATGAGACTGCTACAAAAGAAAACCACACAACCATAGCTTGTGTAAAACCCCATGGCCTAACTCTTGCATCTAACGGGAGTCAAACCTGAGTCTTCTAGGAAGAACCCAAGCCTCCTAACCTCTACATCTAGAGATCATTGGCATCCCCATTCGATTTGGATATAACAATAGTAGGATACATAATAATTGCCTCATAAAGACAGCGGGATGCGGTGACATGCTCCTCATTGCAATAGTGATTTCATTGTACGGCTCATGGCGAAACTTTTTGAGCCCCTGGCCCTTATCGTTTTTTGCTCAGTAGTATAAAGTTACGTGCTTGCGCTCAAAAATTGTATGTGTATTAAGTCCGGCCCAACCATTTTAAGAATCTTGTGACTTTCGGCCTTCTAAAAAAATTCAAGCATCGCTAGAACGGTTAATGGTATCATAAATCATAACAATTTCCATCGATTTCATTTGCATCAAAATATTAATTAAGAAAACACATTATTACAACGTGTTCCATTATACATAAATATATTTACTTGTATGAAAAGTTATACTAAGAAATCCAATGATCTCCAGTCTAGTTAGTTTGAGGTGGAGAGATTTACCTTCTTGGAGGGTTCCTGCCCGGGTTTGGTCTCAGGTTCGAATCTCACGCTCCACCAAAAAAATATCCGCTTGGGTTTGAAAGGAGAAGCCCGTGTGGTGCTATGGGATTCGATCCTGAGCAGTGGTCGCTTTGCAACACAGAATTTACCGCTGAAACACTACTTTCCCAAAAAAAATAATAAAAGCTCAAAAATATTCAAAAACTTAAATGATTAGTAGTGTAAAAGATAAGGGAATATAACGAAAATAAACATTGACTATGAAGTCAAGTCAACACACAACTCATCAAACCTCAACTCTTTAAATTCTCTTCTGTCACCTTTTCCATTCAATTCATTTTTCTCTACACCAAAAAAAAAACTCAAAACAAACCACAAACCCGTCAATGGATATCAATATCATCTCAACACCTAATAATAATAATAAACAAAACCCATCTCCAACAACCTCCTCCTCTAGTGACAACTGCAGCACAACTCCCCGACCCGTTTCAAGACCCGACCCGACCCGAATCCACACCCAACAACCTTCATCCAAGCCGACACCACCTCCTTCAAACAAGTAGTCCAAATGCTAACCGGATCACCCAACCCGACCCGACAACCCGACCCGGTTCCAACCAAAACATCCATCCCTCCGGTCAAAACCGGCCAGCAAAAAACCCGGTTCAAGCTGCACGAGCGACGGAACAGTTTAAAAACCGGGTTGATGATTAACCCATCGGCTCCGAAATCATCGGGTCGGGTCCATGAGCTGCTGTCTCCAAGTATTCTTGATTTTCCGTCGTTGGTGTTGAGTCCGGTGACGCCGTTAGTTGAAAATACGGTTTATAAACGGTCGCCGTCTGTTGGTAATTTGTCGGAGGAGGAGAGGGTAATTTCGGAAAAAGGGTTTTATTTGCATCCGTCGCCACGTCGGACGGCTGAGCCACAGCTGTTGACTCTTTTCCGGTGAAGTCATGTGTTTGAATAATATTATTTATTACTCGGTATTATTATTGGTTATGATTTAAGGTTAGAGATCACTTTTGGTTAATTGTACAATTTGGGTCCCTCCCTATGTTTCATTCGAAATTAAAATAACTGCTTCCATTTTTTTAACTCTCGAACCATAGGTATCAAAGGCATTACGCGCACTCAAGCCCCATATTTCTCGCCAGAGCCGGTACTAGGGATTCAAGTGCCTCGGCCAAACCTAAAAAAAAGGCCCCTAGGCCCTAAGGGTTTATATATAAAACAAATAATTTTATTAAACGAATATAAACGATTAAACGTTATAGCAATAAACGTAGCAAATATATAGTATTAGAATAACATACCATAATTGCTAAGTGATGAGTCCTAAAGCTCTCATAACATTTTTTAAATAGTAAATAACGTTATAGCAATAATTTTTTTTTATTGTTATATTATTATTTAATTTAGATTAGACAATTAGATGTTTGATTATCAACTATGAATCAAATTGAACCCAATATACATTATAAAGTTTTAAATAAATCATAGATGACAAAATACATTTTAAGGTTCTAAAATTTTAAAGAGGGTTTAATGAGTTTTTTATTTCATATTTCATACAGTGACCGTAACTTTAACATTTAAATTCAAAGGAGAGACGCTAGATGATATGCGAGCAAACCATACGAGAATGTTATTAGATATTTTAATATATTACTTTAAAATTTATTTAAAAGATTTATATTATTTTGGTTTTATTTAAAATATATTCACTAAAATAAACTGAAAATTATTAATTATATTAAAGTATATCCAACATCTAAAACATAATAAAAGTGTAAATAAAGGAAGTATCGAAATAAATAAAACTACTGATATAGTGTTTATAATAAATTAAGTAAATTAATTGGTTGGAGTTTGACTATTTACGTCTTGTTGTAAAAGTGAATTCTGAATTTTGCATAGTACTTCATTTATCTTTTCTTTTCACGCTCCCCAATGTCCCCTTTTACAATATTCTAAAAAACATGTGTACGGTTAATGACTTTCACAAGTCTTCTTCTTCATTTTGTTTATCGCTGCAACGTTTTTTCGGCAATCGGAAATTTTCTGAATATCTCACATCCTCATAATTTTCTTTATCCATCGACAATAAAGGGCCCTACGTGAGCTCTATCACTATTTTATATATGTATACACAAACAATATATATAAAAATTTTGGCCCCTTGAAAAAGCGGGCCTCGGCCGGGGTGCGGCTCGCCCACCCCCAAGGCCGGCTCTGTTTCTCGCCAAGGGCCTAGATATACACAAGCGTAGTAACATACAAAACATACATGAACAAAAAACTATTGTTGCGAATCATCGGGGGATGGCTGCTGCCAGGGGCGGATGCAGTACTTTAGAAGGGTGGGCATGTGCCCACCGTAGGTCCCACACTCCAACACATAATGATTAATATTGAGGTCAGCTAATTTGTATTTTACCCTTGAAAGTTTTAACACACTCATTAGTGTCAAGGAATAAAGCCCTGCTTAAGGCCGTACACATATAATGTATATATGTGTGGCCCTCAGGGGCAAAAGTAAAGTTGCACTAATTTTAACGTTATTTTACTAATTTCGTGAAAATAACGTTAAAAACGACGGATGGTTAATCATGCATCATGTGGTGGCATTGATAGCCAAAAGACAAGGGGTTACATGCACCAATCGGGCTTGTCCTGATTGCGAAGTGTTATGTGCCTTATGTCCAATGCTTGAAACAAAACCACTATCGAGCCGGGGGTCTCACTGGAAGCAGCCTCTCTATTCCCACGGGGTAGAGGTAAGGCTGTCTACATCTTACCCTCCTCAGACCCTACCTTAGCTATACTATTGGTGGGATTAACTGAGTATGATGATGATGATGATGATTAGTGTCAAGGAATACTAAGTTTTATACATCGTCAAAAACTTCGTGTTAATATAATAAAGCAATATAAACTCTTCCCACATCATTTGTCATTATTTACATAGGTTTTCAAATTTATTATATTGTTAATATTTGTTTTTTTTCTTATTTAAGCCCAACTGATATGTTTTTATTTAAGTGGCGACATATTTACTTTTTTTTTCTTCTTATTTAGTCAACTGATTTTTTTCCAAATCTTTTTAAATAATAAATATACGATATCATTAAGTGGAGTATGAATTGGTTTTACTTGACCTAACTTGAGCTGTCTTTTTAAACTAGACTAATTTTGTGCCCCCGTAAGAAAAAATTATGGATCCGCCACTGGCTGCTGCATGGACGTCTTGTCCTAGTGCGTGTCGGGCGGTATAAGCAATCCGACACGAGGCTACAAACCCCAACTGTGATATATTTCCTGTTGGCCAGCAACCAACCAACGTAACGTCGCATCTGTCTGGTCTCGCCACTGACGCGACTCTCTCGCCTCTGCCGCAACAAAATGTATATCCGCTCACACATCAGTAGGCAACCGGACCGCATGATAAACACGTCGCGGATACTGCAAGACATCAGGATCCGCCTATTCCATCTCGAAGACCTGTTCAAGCTCGCCCTTACCCTCCGCCTCGGCAACATAAGGCATCGAAACCTCAGCTATCCCACCCATAATGCCCAGATGTACCAGCGGCTGCGATACAAACAGCTGACCTACCGACCAAATAATAAACGTGTGGTCTAGCGTCAGTCTTCACTTGTGGAAATAAACAACGCGTTTAACAAGCAGTTAATCATTCGAGGGTAAACAGTTAATCAATTTATTTTTTTTAATTACACCGCCTAAATCATCTCATTAATTGTTTGTTTATATAACTCAAAAACTTTATTTTACAAATTTTTCTTTTTTACAATTCTCTTATATAATACATATAATAATTAATTCTAATTTAATTCAAACACTTATAAATTCCAATAAAATACCTAAACTACTTTATAAAATTATGGAAAAATTACTTTCAGTTTATAAACTTGTTGCTTTTAATGGAGAAAGAGAAGTTATTCATCAAAAAATAGTAATAATGCAATATTCGTTTATAAACTTATAAAGTTTATAAAACAAAATTTTATTTCCTTAAAAACCGTGTTTAGTTATTTTTAAATAATTAAACTAGCATAATTAATTCATTATTAATTAGTTTTAATCATTTTATTATAAAAAATTCACAAAAATTATTTTTAACATTTTAAACAGAAATATAAACTTTACTAGTTGATGACTCCGGAAAGGTCCCGGGGTTGAAAAATCTAATATGACTTAATAAAAAATGATAAAAGAAGAAAACATACCAAACGTATTGAAAAAATGAATAATTCATTATGATTTGCAAAAGCTCCAATACAATTATATTATACCCCGGAGCGTCCCGGGATGACAAATAGAAGTAGAACAAAGATAGACTGGATGATGTATACCTTCAGCCGTTTTAAGCCAATGAGCCATTACAATGTATAAAGTATCAAAACAACAGAGCTCCGTCACTCTCTTCCTCTTCGCCGCTAACAACATTAACTGGCATGAGACATCAGTTATTCCAAATCGTCTAGAACCCAGGGCTTGCTTGGTTGATCTCTTTAACTCAACAACTATAGATCATAACTAAAGCTAACTTATTCAAATTTATAATATTCAAGTACAAGGATTAGATGTGATTTGGTAGAGCTTGATTGAAACCCAAGTTGCAATACTTGAAGATTAGAACTAATTCTCAATAGAGATTAATTCGACTAGAAGATTTTACAAGAAAAAATGCTGGGAAGACTGTCGCGATTCATCCTCGCAATAGTTATTATTTATTTATTTATTTATTTGATTTATATATTATTTTGCTAATATTGAACTAAAAATTTTATGAAACATTAAATTATAGTTATTTGTTACTACCGTTGTGTAAGTTTGATAACAATCTGTATTCGGCCAACCCCTCCTTGGTCAGAGTGTTACTGTTCGGTTAACTACATATCACTTGTATTTATTTGCACATCCCTCTAAGGGTTGTAGAGAACTCCACGACCCGTAGATGGGCACTTCCAATGATTGTCAATCATTGGGATGAGTTGTTGAAAAGATGTATGGGTGTTTGAGATGGGTCAAAGAAGTGAAAAAGGTTTTATATGGATGTTTGGGATGGGTTGGGGAGGTGAAAAGGGATGTGTTTTTGTTAGTTATATAAAATGTTGTGTTTTTTTTATTTATATAATTTTTTTGTTATTTATATAAAATGTTGATTTTTTGTAAATTTTTTAAAAAATAACTATAATTATACATGGTTGAGTTATTCTACAAAGGCTACAAAAAATGTGAAGGGTGATAAGGATAAAAAACAAAATATATCATGAAATATGACACAATGAGCCACCAAATATAACACAGTGCCAAAAAAATATAACACAATGCTAAAGAAAAAAGACACAATGAATTGAAAAAATGACACAATTATGAAAATAAGAAAAAGACACAATGGTACATAAAAGACACAATGATATAACGCATATTCTAAAAACTACAAGCTAAAACCCTAAAAAACGAAGACCTAAAAACTAACGTCATAAAGTTCGATAAGACAATTCCAATATCGCTTTAATGAGTTCAATCGAAGTCCGTTTCATACCCTTCCTACGACTTCCTATTTTTCTTTGAGTGTTTATTTGATCCTAACCCTAATTAGACAATGTTTTTAATAGTTTTTTAAATGTTGTTTTCTGTAGTAACTATAATTAGAAAAAAAATAATATTTTTACTATTGTCATCTCGATAAACGTGTTGATTTTTTATAAAATGTTTTTTTACTAATTATGTTGTGTTATATTTGTTGATTTTGATTACGAAATTTTGATTATTTCTATAAAATGTTATTTTTCTGTTACCGTTGTCGTCTCGATAAGCGTGTAAGCGTAAATACAAATGTTTATATAAACAGACAAATATAAATAAACAAGTGATAATATAATATACACAAGCGTAGTAACATATAAAACATACATGAACAAAAAACTACTGTTGCGAATCATCGGGGGATGGCTGCTGCGTGGACGTCTTGTACTATTGCGTGTCGGGCGGTATAAGCAATCCGACATGAGGCTACAAACCCAAACTGCGATATATCTCCTGTTGGCCAGCGACCAACCAACGTAACATCGCATTTGTCTGGTCTCGCCACTTACGTGACTCTCTCGCCTCTGCCGCAACAAAATGTATATCCGCTCACACATCAGTAGGCAACCGGACCGCATGATAAACACGTCGCGGATGCTGCAAGACATCAGGATCCGCCTCTTCTATCTCGAAGACCTGTTCAAGCTCGCCCTTGCCCCTCCACCTCGACAACATAAGGCATCGAAACCGCGGCTATCCCACCCATAATGCCTAGATGTACCCGCGGCAGCGATACAAACAACTGACCTACCGAACAAATAACAAACGGGTGGTCTAGCGTCAGTCTTCACTTGTGTAAATAAGCAACGCGTTTAACAAGCAGTTAATCATTCGAGGATAATTTAGACAAATTACAGTTTATCAATTTAATTTTTTTAATTATTCCGCCCAAATCATCTCATTAATTGTTTGTTTATATAACTCAAAAACTTTATTTTACAAATTTTTCTTTTTACAATTCTCTTATATAATACATATAATAATTAATTCTAATTTTAATTCAAACACTTATAAATTCCAATAAAATACATAAACTACTTTATAAAATTATGAAAAATTACTTTAAGTTTATAAACTTGTTGGTTTTAATGGAGAAAGAGAAGTTATTCATCAAAAAATAGTAATAATGCAATATTCGTTTATAAACTTATAAAGTTTATAGAACAAAATTTTATTTCCTTAAAAACTGTGTTTAATTATTTTTAAATAACTAAACTAGCATAACTAATTCATTATTAATCAGTTTTAATCATTTTATTATAAAAAATTCATAAAAATTATTTTTAACATTTTAAATAGAAATATAAACTTTACTAGCTGATTACTCCGGAAAGGTCCCGAGGTTGAAAAATCTAATACGACTTAATAAAAAATGATAAAAGAAGAAAACATACTAAACGTATTGAAAAAATGAATAATTCATTATGTTTTGCAAAAGCTCCAATACAATTATATTATACCGTTGGAGCGTCCCGGGTTGACAAATAGAAGTAGAACAAAGATAGAGTGAATGAGCCATTACAATGGATGAAGTATCAAAACAACAGAGCTCCGCCATTCTCTTCCTCTTCGACGCTAACAATATTAACTAGCATGAGACATAAGTTATTCCAAATTGCCTAGAACCCAGGGCTTGCTTGATTGATCTCTTTAACTCAACAACCATAGATCATAACTAAAGCTAACTTATTCAAACTGATAATATTCAAGTACAAGGATTAGATGTGATTTGGTAGAGCTTGATTGAAACCCAATTTGCAATACTTGAAGATTAGAACTAAGTCTCAATAGAGATTAATTCGACTAGAAGATTTCACAATAAAAAATGCTTGGAAGACTGTCGCGATTCATCCTTGCAATAGTTATTATTTATTTATTTATTTGATTTATATATTATTTTGCTAATATTGAACTAAAAATTTTATGAAACATTAAATTATAGTTATTTGTTACTACCGTTGTGTATGTTTGATAACAATCTGTATTCGGCCAACCCCTCCTTGGTCAGAGTGTTACAGTTCGGTTAACTACACATCCCCTTGAATTTATTTGCACATCCCTCTAAGGGTTGTAGAGAACTCCACGACCCGTAGATGGGCACTGCCAATGATTGTCAATAATTGGGATGGGTTGTTGAAAAGATGTATGGGTGTTTGAGATGGGTCAGAGAAGTGAAAACAGATTTATATGGGTGTTTGGGATGGGTTGGGGAGGTGAAAATGGATGTTTTTTTGTTAGTTATATAAAATGTTGTGTTTTTTCTAATTTATATAATTTTTTTTGTTATTTATATAAGATGTTGATTTTTTATAAATGTTGATTTTTTGTAAATGTTTTAAAAAATAACTATAATTATATAGGGTTGAGTTATTCTACATAGGCTACAAAAAATGAGAAGGGTAATAAGGATACAAAAAACAAAATATATCATGAAATATGACACAATGAACCACCAAATATAACACAGTGCCAAAAAAATATAACACAATGTTGAATAAAAAAGACACAATGAATTGAAAAAAAGACACAATTATGAAAATAAGAAAAGACACAATGGTACATAAAAGACACAATGATATAACGCATATTCTAAAAACTACAAGCTAAAACCCTAAAAAATGAAGACCTAAAAACTAACGTCATAAAGTTCGATAAGACAATTCCAATGCCGTTTGAATGAGTTCAATCGAAGTACGTTTTATACCCTTCGTACGACTTCTTATTTTTCTTTCAGTGTGTATTCTATCCTAACCCTAATTAGACAATGTTTTTAATAGTTTTTTAAAATGTTGTTTTCTATAGTAACTGTAATTAGAAAAAATAACATTTTTACTATTGTTATCTCGATAAATGTGTTGATTTTTTATAAAATGTTTTTTTTATTAATTATGTTGTTGTGTTATATTTGTTGATTTTGATTACGAAATTTTGATTATTTCTATAAAATGTTATTTTTCTGTTACCGTTGTCGTCTCGATAAGCGTGTAAGCGTAAATACAAATGTTTATATAAACAGACAAATATAAATAAACAAGTGATAATATAATATACACAAGCGTAGTAACATATAAAACATACATGAACAAAAACTACTGTTGCGAATCATCGGGGGATGGCTGCTGCGTGGACGTCTTGTCCTACTGCGTGTCGGGCGGTATAAGCAATCCGACACGAGGCTACGAACCCAAACTGTGATATATCTCCTGTTGGCCAGCAACCAACCAACGTAATGTCGCATCTGTTTGGTCTCGCCACTGACGCGACTCTCTCGCCTCTGCCGCAACAAAATGTATATCCGCTCACACATCAGTAGGCAACCGGACCGCATGATAAACACGTCGCGGATACTGCAAGACATCAGGATCCGCCTCTTCCATCTCGAAGACCTGTTCAAGCTTGCCCTTGCCCTCCGCCTCGGCAACGTACGACATCGAAACCTCAGCTATCCCACCCATAATGCCTAGATGTACCAGCGGCTGCGATACACACAGTTGACCTACTGACCAAATAATATACGTGTGGTCTAGCGTCAGTCTTCACTTGTGGAAATAAGCAACGCGTTTAACAAGCAGTGAATCATTCGAGGGTAACTTAGACAAATTACAGTTAATCAATTTAATTTTTGTTAATTATACTGCCCAAATCATCTTATTAATTGTCAGTTATTTTGATATGCATCAATCGTGGAAATCATAATACTCAAAACACGTTACTCTATAAAGCAAAAAAAAAAACAGGGAAACCCATCAAACGACATCAAACGATAGACGAACATTCGATTAGCAATCGATTATGGCTCTGAACACAAAACAAGTACGCAAATCTTCATATTAGATTAGCAACCGATTAGCTGACGAGTTTGAAGATGAATAAGATACTAATGAAGTTGTGATAACTAATCATAACACCAAATCATAAGCTACTTAAATAACATGCTATACTTTGGCTATACGCTATATTTAAGTATTAAATTGCCAACAGTAAATGTAACCCATCACCTTTGGGCAGAAGTGAGACATTCAAAGTCCTAATGTAATACGCTCAGTTCACCAACATAATTTGTTACACATCACCTTTGGGCAGAAGTGAAACCTTATGGAACTTGTGTGAACGAGCTACAATGCTTAACGAGATCTTTATAATGAACTAATGTGACATATCACCTTTGGGCAGAAGTGACACCTCAAAATGTTATTGCAAGTTAAGCAAGGTCTAAGTAATGTTTTGATAAAACTGATACGTTAGGTTTTATCAAAACTCCAATTAGTTAACGTAAACCTCCCATTAGTGCATACTGAAACCCACGAAATCTTCACTAACCCTAAAATTTATAGAGATTTCTGAACTAATAGGTTCAAGTTTGCTGAAAATAAGTGGGTTCTCGCTAATGTTATAAGTTTCCCAGAAACTATAATGGTTCGGAAACACCTTAATGCTCGAAAACAGAAAACTTGGTCGGACACAAGTCATGAGGTCGGACACAGTTATGAGCTCGGACACAGTTATGAGCTCAGACACAAGCTTATGGGTCGGACACAGTTATGAGCCCGGACTCAGTTATGACCTCGGACACCCTTATGCTTGGTCGGACATAAGCTATGAGGTCGGACACTCCTTTATGGTCGGACACACTTGTTCCATTGGGGACAAGTTTCTGTTGAGCTAATTTAGGAACCGATTATATCTCTAAATTTTAATTAGGATTAGTTAGGTTGTTCTCATATTTTAGGAAATCTTTATCCTAAATTTTAGCTAACAACAATCAATCCCAATTGTAAGCAAAACATAATAAAAAATTTCGGTTTGCATCATGCATTCGAAGAACACTTAAAATCGAAAAATTAAAAACATCAAAAAATTAACATAACCGAAATCATAATCCTTGAACGTTAATAGATTTTTTTTTATAAAAAACATCATCCATTATCGATCTTGAATACATTATGAGACCAAAATAACGAACCAAAACAGTTTTTTTTTTTCGATCGGCCATAACTCGGCTGTTAGGGTTTTCGGCCGAAAGCCTTTTAATCTGATTATTCAGGTTTCATAATTCGTTTTCCGATTTGATTCCGAAACTAATGGAACTAACAAAATCAATCATGAGCAACATAGCTCGGATACCACATGTTGCATCAATTTTTGTTAATATGTAATGGAAAACACATACACATGTACCTGAGAGATTCGTGAGACCTTCTACTGATGCTGAGAGCGTTGAGGTCGACATGATTGTCAGTGTGTTCGAGTTCCCTTTAAGATATGCAATTATGATGGCTAATGATCCTTAGACAGTGTGACAACCGGCAAAAAGCCAGGTACTATCCGTACAAGTATAATAGCTATAGTGAAATTTAATATTGCGTGATTGAATTAAAATTGACCATAATTAGACAAATATTATGAGACATGAATATTGTTGGAAGATTTATGGGAGTTTTTGTAGTCCCGTGTCATTTACTGATAAATTACCATGTTAAACATTGGTGATGACCCGACTAACAGTAGAAAACTGAAAGTTGACTAGTATTGCGTGATTCGTATAACATGATATGTTATGGTATAATATGATTATTAGAATTGCTTGGGTTATTAATGATGATTTCTAAATCGTCCAAGTCTAGTAGTTGCGCGTTTTTAAATCATGACGCGAAACTAAGACCCGGTACGATAGGGAAATCCATAGTACACCTTAATTAACTCGAAACGAATAATTTTTATCGGGGAATATTATTAGAGGCCAAAGGGGTAAAAACCTTAAGTATTTGATATTTAGGGGTTTTTATAAATTATAAATTGGGAAGGTTATGTATTAGATTTTTATAAAAAAAAATAGACAAAATTACAGAAAACAACCTTTATGTATACTCAAAATTGCAGCTTTCACCTTTATCTTTAAAAAGCTCGATAATCAACCTTAACCTTTGTATTTTGTTGCAAAACCAAACCTTTATCACTAACTGAGTTAGTTTTCCAAGTTAAATCTCCTCACATGCTTTGCATGTGAGGGCTTTTTAGTCTTTTTCTTTATTCATTATTAAAATTTTTTATTTAAATAAAAACCTTATAAACATCATCTTCTCCGAACATATATAACCGAAAACCCAGACCTAACCTGACATCAACTGTGAACCGTGAACAGTTAGGAGAATAACACAAAGATACAATATAAAAAATATAAGTATATAATCCCCAAATTAGTCATTTTGATTTTGAGTCGTGGAGTCTAGCAGGAGCAGCCTGAAGATTAGACATGATACATCTATTATCAATTAACCTATGGATTATTTCTACATAGTTCTTAAAATCCAATCAATTTAACACAAAAATAACCACATAATCAGAACAACTGTCTGTACACAATCAATCAAAACTACTTAAATCCATCAACACTATGTTAGAAAAGATTAAAGCTTGGAAAGAATAAAGAAAAGGGTTTTTTTTTCACCTTAGTAAGGGAATCAAGAACAAGGCAAGGCGATTAATCGATTATGCTGAGAAATGGAGTCAAAGGGAAATGGTACAGAGAGTTGACCAGAAGGAGCATAAACTTGAAGAAGAATGCAGATGGGTAATTTATGTGGTGTCATTACAAACCCACTTAGCCCCTTCACAATTCCTGCCATATTTGCAGCTAACCAAACCCTTTACCCTAAATATTAAAGATTTGAGTGTCAAGTTAGACGAAATTATTATTATTGTTATTATTAATTTTATGGTTCAAGAATCATGAACTGTGAACAGTGGGCAAAACCCAGAAAGATTAACGATGTACGGATTGTTATGGTCTGGGTTTTCCTTATATGTTTGGGGAAGATGATATTTATAAAGATTTTGTTTAAAATAAACATTTTAATAAGTGAACAAAGAAAAAGACTAAAAAGCCCTCACATGCAAAGCATGTAAGGAGACTTAACTTGGAAAACTAACTCAGTTAGTGATAAAGGTTTGGTTTTGCAACAAAATACAAAGGTTAAGGTTGATTATCAAGTTTTTTAAAGATAAAGGTGAAAGCTGCAATTTTAAGTATACATAAAGGTTGTTTTCTGTAATTTTGTCAAAAAATATATACACTCAACCCCCCCCCCCCCACGGTCCCCCCTCCCCGTTATTATTATTATGATTATTATTATTATTAATAACAATAATCATTGTTATAAATGAATGCACTATCCCAAGACAACACATTTCTTACACTCCATCACTCTCTCTCTCTCTTATTCATACACTCTAAACCATCCATCTCCCTTCCCTCTTCCTTCTGCCAACCGAAAACCCTATCACCACCACCATTCTTCATCTTTTGTTCATAATATTATCATTATGGACTTGAAAACCTGAAGAATATATCAACATTTGTGAATAGGAAGTTAAAACCTTCAAGAAATCGAGAGATTTTAGAGAAAGATACCATCATTTCAAGCGTTTTTCAAGGTAACATTCTTGGACTAAAAATCCAACTAAAATCTTATTATTTTTCTGTTTTTGATTAAGTATTCACCAAATAATAAAGGGTTTTTCTAAACTAAATCAAATGGAAAAATGAAGAAAAGATGAATGTGTATATATGTATGTGTGCGTGGGTGTATGTACGTATGTATATGTGTGTGCATGAGTGTGGGTGTGTGTATGTATGTGAGTATTGTTCTTAGATTGTTTTTTTTTTCTTGATATTAATGTATGGATGATTAAGATCCTTCATTTTTAGACTCATGCAAGAAGATTAAAAGGATGATGATGTATCTGAAAAATAACTAAATATTAGTGAAATTACTAACTTAGATAAATGAGATTTGGATGGACCAAGTGAAATATGACTTATAGACATATATGGACTTGAAATGGACATTGTTTATTGTGTAAATTTGGGATGATTATAAGTATAAACTCATGTCTGATCATAATAATATTTGATGGATTTCATAAATCTAAAATAGTGCAAAACAAGTTTTTATAGGATCTGCACGCTCGGGAAATCTTGCATGTGCGATCGGAACCCGTTTTTTTTTGGCTTAAAACGCCTAAAATTATGCTTAGAAGTAACTTTCCTAAAACTGATTTGAAACAGGTTTTATGACATATTTTATTGAAAAATAAAGTGTATTAAAGTTATGTAAAAGACCCAAGTCTAAAACTTAAGTAAAATTTGCAAAAGACGCGCTAAAATACATGTTTATGATGAATTATGTGCACGTAGGATGCATACATTTAGGTCTGATGAAAAAACACCCTATAAGTGCTTAATATAGTATAAAATCACTAATCAAGGTATATTAGAAGATTACCTTGATAATAGACGCTTACAGTGCAAAACTATGCCCTGAAAGCCGTCCGAAAAGATGATTTTAAACTGTAATATGATGGAATATTGTAGTAGAATTAGAGCATCTAAAATAGTCTTATTGTATAATTTACATGCATGTGCTGTGATCTAAATAGGTTATATGAAAGCATTATAGGTTGACAAGAGATATTGATGAATGTTTGATGTAAAAATTGCCTAAATGTGACCTAGTATGCTTCTTGTACTTAGACTTTATTTGCATGTTAGAATTGATTGTTGGGAATATGATATGATAACAATGTGAAGACCTAAAAAGTTAGGCAATTAAATGTTAAATGAATCATGCGGTACCTAGACATAGCCGTTGTCACATGTCATCAATGGGTTAACAGGGTAGGGGACAACGAAAATCTAATACTTTTGATTTTCTAAGTCAAGATAAATTGGTGAATAGTTAAATTGGACTTAGTGAGATTACTGAATTGGCCCTACGGTATGGGATGTAAATAAGTGAAGGATTGTAACTTGGAGTTGGAAAATACCCCAAGTTGTTGCATTGAGGTGAGTTCACGACCCCTTTTCTTTAAATGTTTTTGAACGTTTTATAAATCGGGGGATTAACATGCTTGTATGATTAGTTAGAACTAGAAATGTAGAACGCATGATGGCCTTAGGTCGGTGCCCCGGTGGTTGCATATAGCGCTCGCCAATGTCCCCTTCGGGTTGGCGCACTCCCTGCACTTCTAATCATTAACTCTTGGCCTAGAGCCGTTGTTAATGTTGTAGATCTATTGGCTGATGCCCCCTTTTTCATGGCCAGACTGTACATGGGCCGTTAATGGAAAAGCACGTAAGCTCCAAAAAAGCCCCTCTTGGTCTAGAGGTCACCACGAGAACAAAGCTATGGTTTGATTAGGAGCCTTAGGGTACATCATACTTGATAGATTTTAGCGAGTCTACTTGGTTCTTGTCTAGTAGCAATTGATCATACATTTTCGATAAACTTGAAAGTTTACTGTTATTGCTTTTAAACCTGTGAACTCGCCAACGAAATGTTGAGATTTTAAGCATGTTTTCAGGTACGGATGCTTAGGTTTGTTAGAGTGGTTTAGCTGGGCACTACAGTGGACATGATGTTGGGACCATATAATAT
>JAUTDX010002532.1:0-42167 GCA_030844895.1 Ambrosia x helenae | reverse complement strand
CCTTTGCCGAACCCCCTGACCTCTACCTCGGCCACGTCCAAAGTCTTCCCTCAGCTCGACTTATCCGGACATTCTGGGCTCCACCTCGGCCCCGTCCAAAGCCGTATAACACCACCACTACCGACTGTTGTTTTTCACCACACAGAACCCGTTTTGCGCACACACTTTTCCGGAGAGCCTTCTTCTACCGATCAAGAAAACAAAACCACCCGTTTATCGTTTTCTATCACCCGATAAACGAACTAAATCATAGCCACCCCGCTTGATTTCTCTGCCCGTTTTTTCCCACAACATGGTTAACCTCTCCTTCTAGTGAAAACACACAACTTTCTGTCAGATTTTTTTCACAAAAAAAAAACTTCTTAATTGATCTGCACCCGCTGATATCGACCCCCCAACACGACGAACCCACCCACCGCTATTCTTTCTTCTTTGGTTGCTTTACGAACCCTCTTCACCCCTGCTGATCTTGTTTCTGCTGCACCCAGATACGTTGGTTTAATACCTGCCCGAGAAAAGAACACCCGTTGTTTTTTTCACGGCTAAGAAGCTTTCGATCCCCTCTTGATTATCCCTATTCTGTTGCTGCTACTACCGGTCAATAACTAATTGTTGACCCATTATGAAACCATCATTATGGGTTTATTTTTATCCATAAATATTATCATTCAGTCTAAAGCACCGACCCAATAACAACCTACTTGTATGAATTTCACCACCAAGTTTAAATTCCCACCACAACCAAATTTAAAAAACCCTCCTATTTTGCCGACCTCCAGTCGCCGCTACGGTTTTGGCTTTTTCCGTCACGATCACAAGCCTTTTCTTTCTATCCTTTTATTCGACCAACCCGCCGAATTCACCGATGTTGCAGCCCCTGAGGGCTGCTCCCTCTTATCGAAAAACGACTCTCAAAATTACTATGCTCTGATTACCAATTGTTGGAAAATCAGGCCCCAATGAAACACAAAGAACACTTTTTTATTGAGGACACCAATTACAATAGCCCTAACCATCTATTTATACTAAACTAAACCCAAACCTAGTATATTTCAAACACCAATTAAAAAATTAAACAGTTGAGTTTAGTGTTGAGAATCAGAAGAAAGAATCTGTCACAGAGCCCGTAACAGAATCTGAAGATGACACAGAACCGAGACTGAAGATGGTGAGAATGAAGAGTCAGTGGGAGTTCTGACATGGAGAGTTCAGAGTCTGAAGACGAACAGTCTCCACAGCAGCCTGACCAGTCTGATTACGTCGGTCAGGAGATCCACTAGGTTTCTAAAGCACCGGACAGGTACAGTCCCAGTCGAACCGGGCCCCTCAGTGGGAGCGAGCAATGAAAGAAGAAATGAGTTCACTAGACAAGAACAAGACTTGGGTTCTTGTAAAGCTTCTGCCAGACAAGAAAGCTCTTCAGAATAATTGGGTATTCAGGGTCAAAGATGAGCATGATGGTTCTAAACAGTATAAAAGCCCGTTTAGTGGTCAAGGGATTTCAGCAGAAGAAGGGAGTTGGATTATGAGAGATCTTCTCTCCAGTGGTGAAGATGACCACCGTCAGGTTAGTTCTGAGTATTGTAGCAGCAGAGAATTTGCATCTAGAGCAGCTAGATGTGAAAACAGCTTTTCTACATGGTGACCTTGAAGAAGATATTTACATGGCACAACCTGAGGGATTCCAGGTTATTGGAAAAGAGAATTGGTGTGCAAGTTGAAGAAGAGTTTGTATGGTCTGAAACAAGTGCCAAGGCAGTGGTACTTGAAGTTTGATGATTTCATGGTGAGAACCGGTTACAAGAGATGTGAAGTCGATCACTGTTGTTATCTGAAGAAGTTCAAGAGTTCGTATATCATTCTACTTCTGTATGTAGATGATATATTGATTGCAGGATCAGATATGAATGAGATCAGCAAGTTGAAGAAGCAAATGTCCAAAGAATTCAAGATGAAGGATTTGGGTGCAGCTAAACAAATACTCGGGATGAGTATCACCAGGAGCAAGAAAGATGGATCTTTAACACTGTCCCAGTAGAAGTACATCGGGAAAGTGTTAGAGAAATTCGGTATTAACAGTGAGAAGACCAAGCCGAGAAACACGCCCTTGGGGAGTCACCTTAAGCTTACCAAAGATCATGTGTCCCAGAACGAAGAAGAAAAAGTTGATATGGCTAGAGTTCCGTATGCTTCTGTAGTAGGTAGTTTGATGTACGCTATGGTGTGCACAAGACCTGATATAGCACACGCAGTCGGAGTGTGTCAGTTGGTTTATGTCAAATCCGGGAAGAAAACATTGGGAAGCAGTAAAATGGGTGCTTCGCTATTTGAAGGGAACATCAAAGATGGGGTTATGTTTCAAAGGGAATGATTCAGTTCTAGAGATTATACAGATGTTGACCTGGGTGGCTGCAGAGAGACATTTAAAAGCACCACAGGTTTTGTTTTCACAGTGGGAGGAACTGCTGTCAGTTGGATGTCCAGACTTCAAAAAAGCGTGGCTTTGTCCACAACAGAAGCAGAATACATGGCTATAAGCTGAAGCCAGTAAGGAGCTAGTGTGGTTGAAAGCTTTTATGGAAGAATTAGGGAAGAAGCAGACTGAGTGCTTGTTGCACTGTGATAATGAAAGTGCAGTGAAACTTGCAAAGAATCCTGTGTATCATAAGAAGACGAAGCACATCGGGATAAGGTATCACTTCGTGAGAGGATTGGTTGCTGATGGCACAATCAACTTGAAGAATATCTCAGGTGCTAAGAATCCAGCAAACATGTTTACTAAATGTGTGACGTTGGATAAGCTGAAGCTACGCGGAGCTTCAGCTGGTCTCCAGGAATAGTGTTGAGGAGATTGAGATAACTGGAGGTGCATTGAAGATCAAGGGGAGATCTTATTTACAAAGTACATAAGAGATGATCCAGTTCGTGGTCCGAAGACACAAAGTGGGAGATTGTTGGAGATGTTGCCTTCAGCCCACATATAGGCCCAGCCCAGTTTGTTTAAACTTGTTGAGCAAGATTAGCAAAGGGTTAAACCCTAATTAGGAGCCTATAAATAATCTCTTGTACTTGTAATCTTTGTATCACTCAATAATAAGAAAACCCCAGTTTAGGGGCTGTTCACGAGCCGAGCCGATCCGAACGGAGCTTTGCTCGTGCTTGGCTCGTTTACAAACCGAACAGAGCGGAGCGGCTCGTTTATAATCGAGCCGAAAACTGAACGAGCATTTCTTCGAGCGAAAATTTTCTGAGCGAGCGCCGAGCGAGAATCGAGCGGATAATAATATGGACGATTATAAAATTGGGATGTTTCCTTCGATGTTTTCATTGTCGGGTGATAACTAAGGTCAAAATGTCCAATAATAACACTAATATTGAGATCCCAATGTCCAAGGATGAGGCTTAGATTGAGGCCGGTGAGGTGATAAGCATACATCAGACAACAATTGTTGCATTGTGACGTAGGTGTGATATCAAACGACAATTAGCGATGGACGACTATTAACATAAAGAAGTCAAGACTGTCATCTAATGACTTATTGTTTTACTATTAAATCTAGTGTTAGTTTTTGTTTATTGTTTTAAGTGGGTTGGCTATATTTTATTTGCATATACTGAGTCAAAATCCAATAGAATCTTATATATAAAGCCATAAATTTATCTGTATGTATATTTATTATTAAATAAATAAAAATTTATTCGAGCCGAACCGAGCCGATCGTACCTTTGCTCGTGCTTGGCTCATTTACAAACCGAACCGAGCCGATCGGCTCATATACAACCGAGCGAAAATCGAACGAGCAATTTCCGAGCAAATTTCGAACGAGAGCGCCGAGCGATCGCCGAGCGCCGAGCGTTTTGAACAGCCCTACCCCAGTTGCCCCCGTGGACGTAGGTCAGTTTAGACCGAACCACGTAAAAATCTTCGTGTTCGTTTGTGCGTGTGTGTTCTTCGATCCTTACAGATTTCTCGTTAAGGTTTGTTATAAAATAAACTTATTTATTTATTTTGCTAAATATGAGATAAACGATATATAGTTGAGAAAGTAAAAGTGAGTACTCTTGAAATGGTTTTCCATTCCGCAAAACAAGTTTATCACCAATATATGCTTTATTCTTGTTTTTTAAAACAATCAAACACAAAAGCAAACCTTGTGCTTATCTTTTAGGCTATTGTGAATTCCCCTCTTCGACAGTACAACTTATTGTAATGTGGGAACTAAGTGTCATCTGATCGAAAAGTTGTTTTAAAATAGTAAGACATGTGACAGGCTCTACCCAAATCTGTAGTTTAGAGCATTCACATCCCCTTCCTCAAATCTCATCCATCAAATTACATTAAAAATCACTACTTTAACCTTAAATCTTCTCTCTCATAATTAAAATAATAATACTTTTTCATACTTTTATCATTACATTTTCTCTCTTCCCACTCACAAATACTTACAAAAATATTAAAATATGGGAAATTGGCAAAATAGCCCGTTGACCGTGCGTTTTGCATAAATGGCCCTCTCCCGGATCTTTGGAGAGACCGGTCACGGTTTCCAACACGGCTGAACCGTCTTCCGAGAGCCTTTGGTTTCCAACCAGTAGGAAACCAACACGTGGCGTTTTACGATCCCGATGCCTGCGACCCGTCTCCGTGGGTCCCTTGAGACGTTTTCAGCGCCGCAAAGCCGTCTCCGGTGGGGTCCCTGAGAGGCTTCACCAACGGCTCAATTGAAGCCGTCTTTGGCTCGGCTTATAATAAAATAACATACCCGATCCCACGGGAGACGGCTTTCTGAGCCGTTTCATGTCTGAAAAACCGTCTCCGGTGACGTCTTTAAAAGTTGGCAACCGTCTTCTGAGACGGTTGCGGGTAGGAAAAAGACGGCTTCCGGTACCGTCTTTGTACTGTTCCTGCACCGATCGGTGCCGGTCGTCGTACATTGCCGGAGACGTTTTCGGTGATGTGACGTCAATGACGAACCGTTTGTTATAAAATTAGTAAATTTTGTAATAATTTAGTTTGAATTTTTGGTTGTATTCCTTATTTTTCTTTCAAAGTGTTAAAAAAAGTTGTGTTTTTTAAAAATGGTTAGTTTTATAATCTATAGTGGAGCAGGTGGGAAGTTGTCAACGGTCGAATGGAATACGTTGTTGATAGTAGCTGTAAAAGACGTGGTTTTTGAAATTGATGCAAATATCTCGTATCTTAGTTTTTTAAATGTAGTTTCCGATGTGTGTGAGATTCCAAACATTACAAGGTTATCTTATAAAATGTCAGCTTTCGATGATGCAATCGACATTTTTAATGATCGTGATGTATCTTTTCTTTTTAAAGTTGCTTTGCAAAACCCCCATGAAGTATTGAAGTTGTATGTTGTAGATGAACCAGGTGTGGGTTCGTCTAGTAATGCTCATTTAAATGAGGTACCTTCAAATGATTCAAAAGTCCCTGATCTAAATGTGTCTTTAGAAAATTTTGATCATTACACACCATATGGGTGTTTTGGAAATTTCGATGATGAGAAAGCTGAAAATGAAGACTTTTATGGAAAACCAAGTCCTGAATTGTTTTCAGAGATAACCAAAACCTGTTCAGTTTTTTCTGAAGGTTCTGTATTCCGTAACAAAGATGAATTGAAATTGCAGTTAGGAAATTTTTGTTTGTCAGAACGTTTTTCCTATAAAGTCGACAGTCATCTAAAACGAGCTATTTTAGACATGTTACCACACCTTATCACCTTCGAATCGAATGATCTACCGACTATAGATGTCCCAATGCATCTACATGTATGCACCCATATGTTTCTTTCAAAAACGTGACACACCCATACCTCCTTATTCTACAACACTTAAAATCGTCATAATACTCATAATAAAGTTTGAACCCTCACCACTTAGTTGAGGGACCAATACCATTGGGTTGGATTGTTGTTTTGTTGGTAGTTGAACTTTCATATAGTTGCACCCTATTTTTTTTGTTTGTATCAAATCATACATCATATTAATAGTATTCAAAAGTGCCAATGCTCCATTATATTGTTTTAATGTTTATTAGTTGTAGGACATTAGGTCTTACACATTAGGCTACGTTGTAGCACCATAGTTTTTTTAGTCCTGTTGCTACAACAAGGAAAATGACGGTATTAGGTTAGGAGATGTTTAAGATTATAGGTTAAAGGTGTATTATGTTCGGACTTTAGGTTTTAAGTTTAGTTTTAGCTTTAGGTTTAGATTTTAGTTGTGGGATCAGGGGTCTTCAAGCTCCTGGAAGGACCTGCACAAAGGTAACAGACACCGTTAGCCTTAACGCAGGAGGGAGCCTCCTGCGTTTGGACTCCGGCGTGAGAATAAGTATATATTCTTTTGGAGTTGGGAAATAATGAAGTAGAGAGTATTGGAATAGAGAGAATAAGTGAGAAGTGTGTGTGGAATGTCTACCCAAGGGTCTCCTTATATAGGCAACGAAATTCTGCCCAGGAGCTCCCTCAGGGTAGCCTCCTTACCATACCTGGTTGTGTTTGACCCTCTATCGATTCCCTGCAGTGAGACTTTGCCCTTTTAGGATACTTTCAGCTTTTATCATTTCCAATGCAAGGCATGGAGCTGTGTGTGGTGTTTTGTCCCTTGCTATGATAATAAGCCAAAATCCCCTTTTGTCATTTCCAAGATTTTACTATTTGCTTTCTGCCCTGAGGCTTCCGTATGGCAGGTACGCTGCCCTATATCAGCTCCAGCAAGTCAGGCCACCCCCTAATCAGCTTAATTTTGCTTATCTTTTCGACGAGGGGGTTAAACGTTGTCGTTTTTAGGACCCACGTCATCAAGTCCCTTTGTAGATTTATATTTTGTTGATTAATATATTTAATGACTTTTTGATTACGATATACCATTTCTTTACTATACACACCAAAAAAGAAAGGAGATATGACTAAGATGTAGGGGATGGCTGGTGCAAGGTGTACTTGTTAGTTGTTTAGTTTACAAAAAAAAATATATAAGTAAATAAAATATATTATAAAATATCAATAAATGGTCGGCAAACACCCAATAAGAGCCTTTATTAATTACATTCTCGTACTAGACATAACTAAAACTAGTGGTAGTTACCCGCGCGTTTGCCGCGGGGCGCGGTTTACACATACGCGTTGCCGTGAAAACGTGATAGCACTATATTTGTATATCGAATCAGTAGCATTACCGAAAGCATCGATCCTAAAAAACGACAAGAATTGATACATGTGATAAAACAATAAATAAGTAATCCACCACGTTATATGGAAAAAGTGTTTTTCATAGTGTAACAATAAAATAACCATATATACTAACAAAATAATTTAAAAGTGTCATGCACCAAGTCACTATTTTGAGGCTTAATAGTTTTCTAAGGTTTTATTTAAAATCTAATTTTATTTGAACTGAGCTCGTGGGCCCACAACAAAGAATCACTGTTCATCTGTAATTTGTTTAATATATACTAGGATTTTATTACCCGCGCTTCGCCGCGGGAGTTCCTGTTGCGTTGAGGGTTTGGTGGACGTTAAAGATCGTGCGTCACTGTGGAAATCCTGTTCTGTGGAGAGTTTCGTGGACATAAAAGATAATATTAAGTGACTGTTATTCTCGCGTGGGCTTTAAAAAAAATATTCGTGGCTAAAAGCTAAAAGTTTGGTTGTCAAAGTTCGAAATCCTAAAAACTAAAAGTTTGGCCAAAGCGCAATAGCATATAACCCGCGCGTTGCCGCGAGAATGCAACACAAATTCGATCGGTATCCGTTCTTTACAGTACCAGTATACCCATGTGTTGCCGCGGTAATGCGACACAAATAAAGTCACGATATATTGGTTCCCCGCGTTTCGCTACGGGAGCTCCTATTATGTTGAGGGTTTGGTGGTCGTTAAATATCGTGCCTCGCTGCATGAGCTCCTGTTGCGTTGAGAGTTTCGTGGACATTAAACATAACATTAAGTAACAGTTGTGAGCAAAAAAACAAATACTCGCGGCCCATTATTTTGCAGACCAGCCTTAGCATTACAACACTTGGGTAAAAAAATACCCGCGGCCCATTACCTTGCAGACCAGCCTTAACATTACAACAGTTGGGTTGCCTATTGTTGACTTCATCTGGAGCCTAAAGTATTCCAATAACCACGACCCATTTCTTGTTCAACAAATATGAGGCCCACAATTGCCCAATAATTATTCACCAAATATGAGCCCACATTTTTTCAATTATCGGTAGTGAGTTACAAATGGGTGACAATGGCCATTTAAAGTCAAACAAATGTTAGTATGCAAAAGTCAAAAATGGTAGGCATGCAATTATTATATATATTGCGTAGGTTAGTAAGAGACACTATTAAGTGTCTTTAGAGACACTATTAAGTGTCTTTAATTTAATATATAGGATAATACCTAATTAGTTATTACTTAGTATTTATGTTTTCTTACATGTTTGCTGGATCTTTTGGCATCTCTACTGAAGCCCAAAATGGTAGTCAAGTGGACTATTGAGGCCCATGTCCGGATAGAGCCCATATCTGTGTTCCGATCAAAGATGCGTAGGTTAGTAAGAGACACTATTAAGTGTCTTTAATTTAATATATAGGATAATAGAGGAATATGAAAATTCATCAATATGCCAATGTTGACCGACACAAATTGCATATATGGTCATTGACGGTTTATAGGATTTAGATTTTAGAATAAAGCAATCGGAGTCTGTCGAATGTCCAACCACTAAGACCATCTTGAATGCTAAATACGTCCTTAAGCGCCCTTAGCTGCCACGTCATCTGTCACATAATATTCTTATAAATCCTTAAAAACCTTAATTGCATCTCCAACCCTACAAATATCCTTACCATTCTTAATTTCCACCTCATCACCTAACCATTACACACAATAATTATATAAAACTTTTCTTTTTTAACTTTGAGTCCACCTTATTGCAAGAGCCAAGATAAATACATGCCCTTGTGCAAGGACACCTCACCTAATGGCTCCTTAGAATGGACACACACCAATGCTAATGGTCTCTAAGGGCATCCAAGGGCTTTATCTCTAAGGGCCCATTGGAGATAGTCTAACTACTAACTAGTTCCGTTTTCTTTTTTTTGTGTTTCTTCTTCCTTTTTGTTTTCTTTTATTAGTCAAGTTTACAACACCATTGGAATCATTCTGTTTTTTTTTTAACGGCAAGGATTCTATGATTTAGAGAACAGGACAACATATGCCGTAAAAACCCAAAATGCAAGTACACCAAAACAACAAACGATTAAGTTACAATGTCTCTAATATTAAACTCACACCATTTCTCCAAATTTAGGTCTTGAAATTTTATCCTACCTTTCAACCATAGAAACGAGTTTTCTTTGATGTCTTCCACAATTCGAGTAACCGAGATGCTTCTTCCATTAAACTCCTTTTCGTTCCTTGATTTTCAAATTTGCCAAAAGGTAAAAAAGAAAACCATCCTTATTATCTAAAATTATTTTATTAATTTCAGTATTCATATTTTCTGGAAATAGAATAAGTTTCTGATCAATGTACATTTTATCATTGCTATTGCGTAGTTACATATATACAAATTGTTTTATATTTACTTTTATATTATTCAAATAGCTTAATGTTTTGTTATTGATTTTATCCTTATAAATTGTTTTTAAACATAATAAAATATTTCAAATTTTCATAAAAGAACGTGTTATTTTTTTTTTTCTGCATTTAACTGTTGTATTTGACTCTTCTTTAATAATAAAATGATTTGTATTTTTACAACGGTGAATTAGGTTAGGAACTTAAAAAGAAGATATTGATAAACGTTTCTCATAGACGTTTCTCGCATAGGTGAGTGGAAAAACCTTGAAATATTATATAAGTGGGAGCCATCCTCGAATATTGTTTTCTTAAGCTATGTGTTGTGAAATGGGGCCTCGGCCACCTCAGCGTTACCATAGTGCCAAGTCAAAAGGAGCTTCATTGACTCCTTCAGTTACACTCGAGAAATAAAATAAAGTTCACTCAATCATTACTCAATCATTTTTCTTATTTTTTATGATATTTAAAGTAAATAAAAAAAATAAAAAAATAAAAGTAACATTTGTAAAAAAAACATAAAAATAACATTTAGAAAAAACATAAATTGATAAAAAAAACATAATATTTAAACTAATACAAAAAAAACCCACAAAAATCTACTACTTGTTGAGATATTTTGCTCAAATAAGTCGTTTCTCCAGTCCATCATTATTTGGTCGTCATCGGGGAGATGCGAAAAATCTTTCTAATGGAATCTAAGATCTTTTTCCCTTTCCCTTTCCATTTGCAATTTAATGTTTTTGTTTCTTAATCGAAAGAATTCGAGCTAGCTTTTTTGTACAATTTGGAGAAGTTTGAACAACTCTCGGTATTCGTTGTTGTTTAAGATAAAGAGTGGCTATGCTTTTTGACTTGGCTCTTGTAGCAGCCTTGCTTCTATCTTTCCCAGGCGGGCGGGTGACTCAAGCGGTTCCTCAAATTGAAGGTCGTGAGTGGTGTCATATAAGTTTAACCAGGAACGATCATCCAATCCACCTAGAGATGAGTTCGGCTCCGGTGTGCCTGAAGTACTCTTGGACCGCTTAGACGAACGACATGTGTTTCTGGTGGCACAAGATGTCACTTTAGAGACTTTCGAAGAAGGTCCTAAGAATTTTCCATGCTAAACGAACAACCAAAATTAGCTCTAAATTCTTCGTAGGCCGCCGTGATGACATCCACATCATTCGAACCGTTTGTTCTTTGACGATTGTCAGTAAGGAGGTTGACAACGTTGTTGAAGTTGCTAATTTTTGTTCTCATTTCCATCCATTTGCTTGAGAATGATCGTTTCCTAAAAGTCGTGCTTCATTTCGGCGAAAAAAGTTTCACGAATGCGCCCCCAGAACACGCTTTGCTCCTTATCTCACAAATGTAAATAAATTAAACAGTTTAAGTAAACAAATTTAAATAAATAATGCACATAAACAATTTAAATAACTTATGTACCAAAAAAGAGAACTCCTCCTTTATTGTCCACTTCTCGTGTGACTTTGGACCACGTTCTTCGCCCGATTGCTTCCTAAGTTGTCTACATGTCGGGCGACTTCCAGATGCGAGTTAGGTTTCGGCTTTGGATTAGGCTTCGGGTACAAGTTGGGTTTTGGGAAGGACATAAAGCGAGACATTGGGGATTGTGTTGAATAATATATAAGACCAGGCATTTGCATATGGGGGTCATTGTGGGTTGTGACGATTACATGTCCCATAGTGGTGAATTATCTGTGGGCAGTGGACGATATTCTCCTCGGCCGGTATTGTCATTGATCACTTACGGGAGCCTTGAGTGTTTGTGTTACATGGCGGGTTGATGAGATCATATGCGTTTGGGTCATTGTTATACGGAAAGATGGTGGAAGTTGGTTTGGAAATGAGATTCTTAAGTTATGTAAAGAGATATATTTTTTAGTTGAAAGAAAAGAGTGGAGTGTTGTACGTAAAAAAGTGAAATGTGGTTGGTTTATATAGATTTTAAAAATAATTTGTGTTTTCTTAGTTTTGACCGTTTGTAAACGGGGAAAACCAAAGTGGCCCACCATTAGCGGCTATTTTGGAACAATAACTGCGAGGTATTAGCAGCGGCTTATCGCCGCTAATACGTTTACCAGCAACATTTTGGGTCATTGGCTGCGATTTTTGTTGCCTCTAGAACCCCAATACTTTGTAGTATGAAAACATTTGATAGAGATCAATAGTCGATAAATATATTTGTAATTTTAAGTTGAAACGGGGAAAGTGTATTTTAATTATTATTGTATATTTTTGTAACTATGACTAAACCTCAATAATTAGTTGGTCATATGTAAGACCCCACTTATCTAAGTTTAAGAAACATAAATTTGATTGTTAAATAAAATGATTAAACATATTTAATCAAGTTGTGCTTAAAATTTGTCATGTACATCAGTATATGTCTTCAACTTTTGATCAGAATCTACCACGTCTTTAGTAATATAATAATATGCTGAATTATATAATGATGATATATAGAGGTAGGTTTTGATCTGGGACTTGGATCCTTAAATTAAGGCTTAGGGTTTGAAACAATAAAAGAAAATCATTTAGATCCAAAACAAAGGGTGGACTAAATCAAAAACTGAAGTGTGATACATGTATATTAGGCTCAAGTTATCCATAAAATAAATTAGACTAGTGTGAGAGAGATAAAAAATATAATGGGTCATCAAATATAACCCAATTAAGTCACAAAATATAACACAAGGAAAAAGACACATTAAGTCGCAAAAATGACACAATGACGGAAATTTAAAAATGACACAATGTCATATAAAAGACACAATGCTCTAAAACAAATTGTAAAAACTACAAGGTAAAAATCCAAAAAAAGCGAAAATGTAAAAACTAAGAATGTAGAGTTTGATTAAGGTAGGGATGGCAATGGGACGGGTATGGGTCGGGTATGGCTAATCCCAACCCCAAACCCGGTTACAAAAACTTGTCCCATACCCGGCCCAAAACCCATCGGGTATGGGACGGGTAATTACCCATCGGGTATCGGGTATACCCGCGGGTTTCGGGTATGCTCATGGGTTTCGGGTATCGGGCATAACGATCGGGTATCATGTTATCAACGAGTAAAAATCAATGTACGTTAGTTTAAACCAATACAAAAGTAGGAACGCTATAAAATTCGCAGGCTACTACCACAACTAGAGTCCAGTTTTTAAACCATTACAAGTTCAATATTTTTCTTTCACCCAAAAAGATAATATCCAAAAAAAAAAAAAAAAACTCTTCCATCTGCTACATCTCATTTCTTTAAACAATTTTCCTACAATGGAATAAATAACAAGGGACTTACATTAGGAAAAATAAATTAATAATTGCCACAAGGTTGAAACCAAGAAGCAGAGATTGAACCAAACTTACATTTCTACAATTAACTAGATAATACCCAAACTTACATTCTTTAAACGTTTTGTTGGAACAACAAAAATGAAACCCAAGAAATAGACTTTGGTTATCCAGATGACATAAATAAATAAAATCACAAAACAAATACTCGTTTGTTTGACATTAATATATATATATTTGAATAATCGGGGCGGGTAAACGGGTATACATAATCGGGTAAGTGGGCATACATAATCGGGTAATCGGGGCGGGTAAACGGGTAAAACATCAAATCCCATACCCATCCCAATTATTCAAAACAAATCCCATACCCGGACCCATACCCGGTTACCCAAACCCATACCCGTCCCGTATGTTTCGGGTATCGGGTTTTCCCATCGGGTTCGGGTATCATTGCCATCCCTAGATTAAGCGGTTCTAATGCCGCTTGAACAAGTTCAATAGGAGTACGTTTGACTCTTAACGTGCGAAGGGTAGGGGACGATGTGGGCTGTTGGATTAATATAGATCATGATTAATGTTGTGGCAATATTATAAATAAATGAAAGTTACAATAATGAAAACACATCACAAAAAGGTATTTTAGTCAATTCTGTCAATAATTGATATAAATTCACTTCCCCAATTATTTTAAAATATCCATAACTCTTTCATACGTCGATATTTTTTGAAAAAAAAAATATATCATATTAATGAGCATTTCATTCTCTTTAATTTGAGTTGGCTATGACTATCGTTTTCTTAAAAAAAAAAATTAAAAAGTTGTTACAAGACGATTACGTGATTACACATTCAATAATAATCACGTATGGATATTCAAAATCACGTAACACTACATAACCAATACGTAATCATATAACGTTAAAAAATCATGTAACTTTATACCTGTTCCAACAGCCCACAATGTTACACGTTCAATCGAAACCGGTTTCAGGTTGGGACTGGTTTGGCTTTATACCGGTTTCGATTTGGTTTCAGTTTCAGTTCATGAACCAATTCTTAAGAGCACTGTAGGATCGTCACAAGAATTGAATATTGCACGCGTATCGGATCGATGGCTGAATCAACAATCCGGTTAGTTGTTATAGGTGAGTGTTTATGGATAGGATAATAATAATATGAGAGCACACACACAAAAACACACACAAAGGATTGTACTTGTTAATAGAAATGCCAAAAGTTACAAATAAGCCAAGGCATGGGGTATTTATACTACTCCTTCATACACCTCCATGTCATGTACACTTATGGCCTTCATACATGTGGTGGGGGGGGGGGGGGGGGTGCATGTATGGCCCTCATACATGTGTATGTAACATATTAAATTCCTAAAATGCCCCCAAGCCTATAAAACATCAAAACAAGCATAGAACGTGTCCAAACATGAACCGATAAGCATATCCAAGCTAGGGACATAGCCCTAGGGTGCATTTACAGACTCCCCCTTGGACCTAGCTGGATATTTACAAAAACATCTAAACAAATACCGAAACAAAACATGACTAAATCTTCTCTTGAATACCCATCAACCATCTTCAAGCTTGTATTGCCCGCAACTTGCTCCAATCACACCTAGCATGGATTTTCTTTGCAGCACAGTACTTAACCATCTTCTAAAACTAGACAGCATGATGAGCATCCTCATCTTCTTTGAAATGGATCTGATTCTTGTTAAGCGTTTACATATCCTGTTCAGAGAGATTCATAAGCCACATTGGATCCCAAACTCTTATCTTCCTGCATATCTTGGGATCATTCTTCTACACTATCACTGCTTCTGAAGTCAGGTAATCATTGTACCAGAAGATAAACTTATCTGTGAAATCTTGTTCCATCGGAATAAGTGGAATCTGTGTCATGATTTCTGGTGGGGAGATCTTATGTTTCCAAATGAGCGATGTAACTGATCAGTCTGGTAGCTGTTCGGATATTGCGGCTGAATGTACTCCCACTATGATCTGCTTTCCTTTTCTAATAACCCTCTTTACCTGTCCAGGGTGTTAGAAGTCTTGACCGGCTTCAATCTTACAAGATCACGAACGTACCAGTATGGTAAGGACTTGATCTTATAAACACTGATGAAATAGAGAATGCCGGTCTCGAACTTAATACCAATTGCATCAATTGAGCCACATACTTCCAACTAACAATGTTTCCAGACATGACATTCCATCTCTGGTTAACCTTTCTGGCTTGGACTGGCTCTGGTTTCTTCCTATAGAACCATGCTTCACATGCTGCTTGTACCTGTTTTGTTCTTTCAGCATCTATCTAGGGTTTATCTTCAAGTGACTGATCTTTCAACCATCTATTAGCCATCTCAAAATCAGCATGATTAGGAACAGGTATGTCAACTCTTATTTTTTCTGTGTCATGCACATAAGTAGGGTATTCTTCATGTGTGATATCTTCGATCTCGACATCATGCAACGGATTATCCTCATTAAATGATTCAGATGGTACCGTACGATTAAACGGTTCATAGTCTATGCCAAAGATCTAGGCAATCTCTTCTTTAGTTGGCTCTGGAGGTATCTCACCTTCTTCCAGATCCATATACGTTTTAGTAACTGGATTCCCGTCATCATCTGTGAAGAACATATTGTAGTACATCTCGGTCCATTCCAGAGGCACTGATTTAGAAGCTACAACTTCCATGAATACCTGCAAGTCTTCTTCAGTTGGTTTGCGTTGCTAGGAAGATTCTCCTGCACCCGAACTGCCACCATAATCATCATCTTTCTATGCACGCCTTTCCCTAAATTGTGCTTTGGCTGTTTTAGTTAGACAGGCCGCAACTTCACCAGAAGTACCATGATCTTCCTCCTCCTCCTCCTCATCATCCCCCGATCGGTCTTCACCAGACTCGTGATCGTCTCCACCATCATCCTCTTCATCCTCATCATCATCACTATCATCATCATCATCACCATCATCGCTGTCTCCAGAGGTGAGTCGTTTATGCTTAATTATGTATCTGTCAATTTTCTTCTTTAACTTCTGATTCTCCGACTCTATAATGACAAGACGATTCTATGTTTCATCCCATGATTCTATAAGTAAACAGATTTCTTGTTCATTGTTGGATAACTTCTTCATTGCCGCTTCAACACCGCTTCAAGTGTTGCTGAAATTCTCTTGTTCTCTGACCTTGTTTCATTGATAATAGTCAGGAACTAGCTATCTCGGTTTTCTGCCTCTGCTATCCTCCTCCGATTCTCCAAATTATGTGTAATCTATAAGTGTAGCATACTTACAAGATTGTTAATATGAGACTGAAGAGATTGAACATCTGATGTGGTTGGTATGGGTGAGATAGATAGCATGAAAGGTGTAGGTTGAGTTGGTTGGGATGTTTCGAATTAAGGGACTCTGATTTCAGAGAGTATTATCTGAAGCTCAGAGTTGATAGAAGGTGTAGTAGTGACTGTTTGAACAGACATTGCAGCTGAGCTTGGCTCAGTGAAGACTGCAGGTTGTTCGGTAATTGGTGGGAATAGGAGTGGTGGTGGGAACTGAAGTGATTGTGGTAGAGGTAGTGATTTCTACACATGAGGTTGCTGCGGTTGAAACAACGGTTGCTCGGGTTATTCTAGATTTGGTCTTTGTTTTAGGTTTTGAGGTTTCGGTTTGTTCAGATTAGGTGGTAGGCTAAGTTGGTTCTTTTAACGGAACAAATTTGGCAATTGAGGCTTTTCGGGCTTTCTTCGACAACTGTTTCATCAAAGAACCGCTCGAGCTAGAAGCTGCCCGTTTCCTGGAGGGTCTGTCTTCTTCTAACTAAGCGTCCAACTCCTGTAAATCCATAGAATAACTTGGATCATCACGTTTTTCTCTTTCTTGTTGCAGCTCCACGCGTTACTGTAGGGTAGCAACTTCGCAGGCCTCCCTTTGGCGCTCGAGTTCTTTTCCTTCTTTAGCTAATTTCTTTATCTGACGCGCTTTAGGATCAAGATCTTTATCTTTCGTTTCTTCGCTATTAGATCCTTCTCCAGAGTGTGTAGATGCTTCAGCTTATGTGGCAATAGAAGAGGCTGGTTCACTAACAGCTGTGCTGCTTTTATCAGGTTCAGTAGTAGCAGACACAAGTTTAGATACATCAACACGATAAAAATCCCATTCCAAAAATGGAAACAATTGGGATTTTTTTAGAAATTGGATGCAGTTACTAATTCATGATCTGGCATGTACAGAATGAAAACTTCATTCTCGATTGAGTTCGCTCCCAGAAATATAGCCATCCCTGCCCCTCACGTCAATCCCACGAGCCTCTAGGGAGATTCCCCTGAGTTGCCCCACCACCCTCTTCATCATTATCATCATCTCCTCCATCATCTGATACAGGATCAATATCTTCAACATCCGAATCACTATCCTCGTGTCTCTAGTTGTCTTATGGCGGTTCAGCATAATCTTCTCTGAGGATGTGATAGATGATTCTTTTGAAAGCAGGTTCTGTACTTTTCTTATAATACTTCATTCTAGACATCCCCACATTAGTCATATGATCGAGCTTCAAAATGTCACCTTCAACCTTTGGCAAATCAGGAATCTGAGCATCAACAATCATCTGTAAAAATCTCGGATAAACAAGAGATCTCTTATCTGCCTTCCTGTATTTTGTGCTTAGATTTTCTTTCATATGGCAGAATATCATGCCGGAGAAGTTGAAAGGATTGTTGAGAATAAGAGCCACCATAGCGGAGCTAATAGTCCCCCTTGAGGCATCAAAGCTGCTGAGTCTTGGACTTATGCAATGAATGAGAATATGAAGAAAATATCGGTAGGAACGACATAATCAAGACTTCAGATAAGGTTCTTTCTAAATCGGCTCAGCGTACTTGATTCGCTTGAATAAACCTCTAACGAAGCACTTCGGAAAACGGATTGGATCTACAGATCTATAACTCAAGTGGAGTGCTTCCCAGATGCTTTGTTCAGTGACTGCCACCTCGTGCCCATCAATACGTCCAACGAGCGCTATTGGATCCTGATTGGAATCCAACGCCGCCGTTTCCCAGAATTGCTTTTGGTGACTAACATATGACGTATACAGAGTTGAGATGGCGTAGAGGATTCTTGAACGCCTAAAAAATTGATGATTTCCATATAATCTGTGATGACCTGTCGTTGGGGGTCATACAAAACCTAAATAAACTAGTTGGCCAGGGTAAGTAGGGAATATCGAATCCAAGAGGAGCATGTGGTAAATATTACACGTTTCGTTTGATTATTTAAACAAAAAATAACTAAATTAATTTAAAACTGAACTTTGGATTTAACTGAATAGCAACTAATGAAAACTGAACTTAATTTAAAAACAAATATGAGAAAAGGTGATCTCTCTAAGATCCTGGTTAGCCAGATTCACTCGGGTTTGCAAACGGGTCAATTGGAATCACATATACATGATATGTGGTTAATATGATTGATAAAGAAGGTTAATTAATGACTTTGCTGACAGCCGATAACTAGACCGCGACTGTTGACTCGGTTGATTATCACCTAACAATATCTTAATGACTCGTAATATTGAAAGACACAACTTGCAAGTATTTAATGACCCTCGATAAGAAACCACGTTGGTTGATGAAATCCAAAACAAACAAATCATTTAATAAACGTTCAAAACCAATATTAATACAAGCCACAATTGAAATCAAAAGTTTAAACATTCATAATTTCAATCCAATTGTTTGACAAACACAAACCCTTGCAAAGATAACTAATCATTCACCCGGAGAGAATCACAGGTGATTTAACATCGCATAGCTAGCTAGGGTAGACACCACCATCTCCTCTCCCCTGTTCCCTTTCTGCCTCGTCAAAAGGCTGCTGTTGTGCGAGCCGCAAGCTGCCGTCTAACAAAAAAAATTCTAAAACCCCCTTCAGAGAATTGCGTTTCACCTAATAATATTCACCGACCTTCGTTTTTTCCTCCGAGTTGGGCCTGGTCCATTCCCATTTAATTAGCGCAAATCCATTTTGCATTTTATAATCAACTTGTGGGCCATTTATGTTGGAATATGCAACGCAAATAATTCTGCAAAGTAATCTTCAAATCAAAACTATTTAATTCGGTTTAGTAAACAGATCATAACACTTGGTCTGTTTATGTTTTTTATATTTTGTTTGGTAATAATAACTATTATAAAAAATAAACAGATGGTAATAAACAGGTTTTCTTCAAAGCAGACGATTGGGTTTTTAATGTTATTTTTACTGGATAGATAATTGGTCAGGGGTCGGACGCTTGGCCGAAGCGTTTCCAGCCCTGTTCATGGCTGCTGGGAACAAGTTTGCTGCTTTAGCTGAACGGGTCGATAATAGGGGTTCGGGTTGGGTTTGGGACTGGAGGAATGGGTCGCTTAACGCGGCTGAACTGCTGGAACTGGGCCAACTTGGGGCTGCTCTGCAGCCACCTGTTCTTGCGCTTTCTGCAGACAGGTGGTCGTGGGCTGCACATGGGTTGGGGACATTCTCGGTAAAAGGTGTCAAGGAGTTGTTGAAGGATCAGCGCCCGAGCATGCTTACGTGGGTCTTTAAGCGCAATAATTGGGTCCCAAGGAAGGTTGAAATCATGGCGTGGCGCGCGGGGCTTGATCGGCTTCCTACAAAAGAGGCGTTGGGTAGGCGAAACATTAATGTGGGTTCCGGTCTATGTCCTTTTTGTGAAGAAGCAGCCGAAACAGGGGATCATTTATTCACTTCATGCGCATTCGCGACGTCGATTTGGCAGCTTGTTGGTCAGTGGTGTAAAGTGGGTAGTCTATACGCGTTTGATGTCCGGGACGTCCTCTCACTGCACAATCATACGGCTGGTTCTGTGAAGTGGAAGAAGGTTTTTTATGCGGTGTGTTTGACGACTTTGTGGCGCATTTGGGGATGCAGGAATGAGTTAGTATTCAAACAGGTCCAACCTTCTTTACACAAGGCCATTGGAGATATAAAGACACTTAGCTTCACATGGGTCAAGGCTAGAGCGAAACTTAATGGGTTGGAATGGGAGATGTGGCGAGGTTTCAACTTATCGCTTGTAGTTTAGTTTTTATGTTAGCTTATGTATATGGGTGATCTTTCTTTTACTTTGTTGTATGCCGGGAGTTTCTTTTGCTAGTTTCCCGCTAGCTTGGTGTTTAATAATATTCGTTGGCCGTTCAAAAAAAAAAAAAACTAAACAGGTCTTAAGGTAAGACTCGGTCTTCCCATGTGTTTCACACGGGATTCCACCTAGTAACTATATATAATAGAATTGAATTTAGATGATGTGGCATTCAATGGAGGCCTCAACCCCCCTTAAATGCGCCACGTGGTACGATGATGTGCTTTCTTTTTATTTATTTTTTTTAATTTTTAAGTAGACATTAAAATTGAAACCAAATCTACTTATATTTTAAATATACTATTATTATAAATTCAAATATTTTATTAAGATATTACTATCTCCAAAATAAAATAAACATATTTACCTTCCATATTATATTAATATATATATGTTTAGAATTTTTTTTTAAATTATTGTTTTTAAAAATAAATCAAAGAAGATATGAATATCTTCAAATTTAAATAAAAAGATTTATATTCCACTTTATCTAACAAGCATTATTAAATAAATATTATAAATAGATGTGAACATTCCGTTAGCTTCTACCTTTGATCAGGAGGTAATGTTTATACCAATAATCTAATGCACAAATATTATAACCTTTGCTTTGACAAATAAAACATACGATGTCAATGATAGATTTAAAACAAAGCACTAATTACTTTAACAATTGTCATATATACCCTTAATTATAGATAATTGCGTGTACACTGATAGATTTTATAGTAGGAATTTTTACTTTACTTAAATATGTAACGTTTGTAAGTCAATATATGTATTAATAAAATCATATAACCAAGTACTTTAAAGTGAGAGCAAAACGATGAAAACTACAAAATTGTCAAAATCTTATCTGTAATCTTCAACCACTACAGGAGTATGAAGAGAAAGTCAAAGCTACTGCTTAAGTGAGCTATGAATCACCACATTTTCAAGATTCAGGTCAGTGAACGCAAATGAGAATTAATTATCCGTTTGACTGAGTTTACAATTAGAATGTTTTCTACTTTTATCATTTTTTATTAAGTCATATTAGATTTTTCAACCCGAGACACTCCGGAGTAATCAGCTAGTTTAAACTTATATTGGAATATCTCATATCTATTATCTATTAATATATATAAAAGAATTGAACGTTGCTGGCGTGGCGTGCAATGGTGGCTTCAACCTCTCCATGAAACTGCCACGTGGCATCATAATTGAAAGATTTTTGTGTTTTTGATTTTTTTTAAACCCTAATCCTTTTGCCATTCTATTCTCTACATTCTTTATCTCTTCCATTATTCTCTCACAAACCAAATCTACTTATATTTTAAATATGCTATTACTAGTAAAATATTAATACATAATTATATTGTTTTAACTCCTACTCTCAATAACCTACAAAAATACAAAAATCGTTAAAAGTCATATCTTTTGTAATAATATCTATACAGTTTTAAAATCTATTATAATATATATATATAATATAATATAATATAATAATATATATATATAATAATAATATATATAAAAGAATTGGTGTTTGATGACGTGGCATTCATTGGTGGCCTCGTCCTTCCTTTGAATGTGCCACGTGGCTTCTTGTGGGAATATCTAAAAAAATAGATTTATATCACAAATTATTCATTCATCAATGCTCTTTTTATGTATTTTAAGTTTCAAAATCTTTTATCTTTTCATACGATATTGTTTCTTATTATAAAAACATCTTATTCATTTGAATTTAATAATAATAATAATAAATTATTATTGTAGAATTATTTAACCTAGGTTTATTATTTATTCGGATCTAGCAATCTAAGCATTTGATTTTTTTGCTATTTGTTTTATTGATTGATTGTAAACGGCCGAATGTTATTGCAACTTTGTTCTTTATCTTTCAATTTCCGAGAGTTCAAAAATTGGGATCCATTAGAGAGGGCTTGGTTTGGTAATCATTAATTGACAATCGTATTGTTTCTTGTGGATCTTTAATCCAGTCGATTAGGTATGTTGTTCCATGTTGACTTTTATTTGAATTAATAAACTTTAATTGATTTATTTTTTATTAATTGTGGGTGTGTTGATGTTGTGATTAAAGGAAGCTGCGGAACCAGAATTTCTCTCATACGCCGGTATCCGTGATTTGAAGTCAGATTTCGCTTAAGGTAACGATATGGTCTTCTTTGTTCTTTCGATTTAGTTGTTGTTGTTGTTTGCACGTCATATGCGATGTAGTCTTTGCTGGTTAACCACGCCTTGAGGAACCTTGAGCTTTGTTTCACGGTCATGTCATGTATATAATAGATTGTATTTTAAGTTTTAACACCACTTAAATGGTTTTTATGCTCTTTATAACATGTAGGCGATCATGCGAAATCTTCCAGCGTCTGACATGATAGAATCGTGCTCTGTGGCTGGCTCTGGCTGTATAAACGTTAAGTTATCAACATAATGGATAGCTAAGGTGCTGATTTTGATTACTATATATTTTTTTTAACGGAGAAGAAAACTTATATTCCACCAACAAACTAACAAAAAGCTAGAGGTACACCAAAACAAATGAAAATCACGAAACAGACATTACCAAATCCTAAATACCTAAGCAAAATGCCATAGACCCCCAAAACTATGTTAACGATCAATTATCTCGACCGGAAGCATCACCTTAAACCTTGACACTTTAACACATTTTCTCACCCGACGGCTTCTCCCTTGGATCTTGCCATTCTCTTTTTCAGCCACGTCAATTGTCTCATCCCAAGGAACATCAGGGTTTGACTTGTTATAAATTTCACTGGCCAAGCCAAGTGACAAATCCAAAGGATCAATTTTAGGTCGAACCTTCTTCCGAGACTTAGGCGCAAAGGACAAGCTAAACGGAAGTGGAGAACGGCCGGAGTAGAAACCGATTGGCCATCCGATTGGCTACTTGCACATTCTCCAAATCGGTCTCCTAGAGTCATGGTGGCCCCACCTTCATTAATATCCTGAGACTCACTAACATTCTCTTTAGAATTTGAAGCATCACCTCGTGTTTCCCCATAACAAGTTTTTTGATCCTTTCCAATTGAATTACCACAAGTACCACCACCATTTAAATTTTCCAACCCCACTCCTTGCACATTTAAATTTTTCAACCCCACATTATTACCCTCTCCTTTAAAAGGATTGATTACTATATAATTATTACAATTACAATGTTGAAAATTGGAGGCTTTCTAATACAGGTCGTCTTAAGAAAGGTAATGTCATGTATATAATAGATTGTATTTTAAGTTTTAACACCAGTTAAATGGTTTTATATGCTCTTTAATTGGTCATACAATAAATTTGTTATGCACATGTTGATTAGGTGATTGATGAATATCAGAAGACGCATGGTGATTCATGTGTACAAGCAAATAAAACCGATCAAGGTCCGTATCTTAATGATGCTTTAAGGTTTCCTTGTTTATCATTTTTTATTAAGTCATGTTAGATTTTTTTAACCTCGGGACCTTCCCGAGGTAATCAGCTAGTAGTTAATATAACATATGATGTACCTAAAATGCACCAATCAAACAGTAAACATATACAAATTTTGCATTTTAACAATGTGTTTTCACAAATACATCAATCTGCAGTATTTTTTGATGTTGGGTCCAGATGAGCAATAATGTTGTGCTTGTTTCCTATAGCAAATTCCATATCTGCACATGCTTATACATGACTCATACGCACAATGAAAACGATAGAAATCATATTAACATTGCAAAATCGATAAAATTCTGATGTGGTAGATGTATCAAGGTATATGTACACTTATGAAGTTTCATAAGTGTGCCCAATGTTGCAAAAGGCGCTAGGCACTAGGCGGGCGGTGAGGTCCAGCCTAGGGACTAGTCGGAACTAGGCGAAAATTAGGCGGAATTAGGCGTTTTGGTATTTTATACGTATTTTATATATATACACACAAATTTAGGTGTTTTTTGAAAATATGTTAAGATATATACACATAATACTTAGAAATACTTAGATATATACACATAATACTAAAAAATACTTAGAAATACTTAGAAATTTAATAAAAAAATAAAAATAATAAAAAAATCACCGCCTAGGACCGACTAATGGCCGCCTAATGCCCAAAACGAATAGATCACCAAATAGGGCCTAATTCCGATTTTCTTCACTACCTAGCGCCTAGGCGGCCGCCTAGGCCGATGTTTACAACATTGAGTATGCCTATACCACACGTATGAACAAAAACACTTATGAAGGAGGATTTGTACACTTATGAGTTGTCATACGTGTGTTGAACCCACATGTATGAGATTATGACAACACTTATGAACCCTTTAAGCCTTATGAACAACAACAACACGTATGAATTTTTCAAAATCACCAAATCTTGAACCAATCGATTTAAACTCCAAAAATTTCACCAAAGTAGCTAAATGGGCCGATTAAGAAAACCTTAACACCATTTTTGATTTGGTAAAGTTTTTGATTGGTTATTGAAGATTCTTGTTTCGGGTTTTTGTTTGAACACAAAATCAACCATAATAGATGTTATAGTGGATGAAATTGATTAAAAATTAGCGAAAAAGACTCACCTAATGATTTTGAATCTGATGGAATCGACTAAAAACTCTTGGTGATAACCGGATTGAAAGTCAATGAACGGTCAAGATGAGTTGCTATAATTTAAAAAGCAACATGTCTGGGAAATATGTCCCTTACCTTCAAACAAGCTACCAATTGACACAAGATGGGTTTTCAAAAATAAACACGATGAAGCTGGTATAATCATCAAGAACAAGGCAAGACTGGTGGTACAAGGTTATTCTTAGTGATGGCTATAACTGCTTCATTATCTAAGTAAATATGGGTAGTAAGAAATTTCATACCGTAATCCCACATCTGCTATTGAATCCAGATCACCTGCGAGCAGTGTGAAGAATCAGCAACATACTCAGCTTCACAAGTGGAAACAGCAACCGATGTCTGTTTCTTGCATTGCCAGGAAATGAGCCTACTCCATAAGAACTGACATCCAGCCGTTGTGGATTTAGCATGGAGCTTGTAGCCAGCATAGTCCGCATCACTATAGGCAGTGAAATCAAACTTATCGTAACATGGGTACAATAGACCTTTGGTCGGACAACCCTTCAGATAACGAAAGGTTCTCTTAACCGCGGTCAGATGAGAAACCTTTGGTTTCGACTGGTAACGAGCACATAGGCATGTAGCGAACATGATATCTGGACAAGAATTAGTTAGATATATGAGAGAGCCAATCATTGCACGATAAAGGGTGGGATCAACGTTGATGTCCTTCTCATCTGGTTCAATCCCGTGATTGACCTGAAGTGGAGTTGAAGCAGGTGACGAGTCAGCCATCGAGAATCGGCTCAGGATGTCTGCTACGTACTTGGTCTGATGAATAAAGATTCCGGGTGGTTTCTGATCAACTTACAAACCCAAAAAATACTGCATTTCTCCCATCGTAGTCATCTCAAACTTGTCTGGCATTAGTTTCTCAAAGTCCTTGCACAAACTATCGTTAGTTAAGCCAAATATGATATTATCTACATATACCTGGACCAGAAAAAGGTGACCATCTTTCTCCATGATGAAAAGTGTACATTCAATTAGTCCGCGAATGAACCCATGAGAGATAAGGTACATTGAGAGATGCTCGTACCATGCTCTTGGAGCTTGATGAAGTCCATAGAGAGCCTTATTCAATCGGTAACATGGTTTTTGTGCATTGGATATTCAAAACCCGGTGGTTACCCCACGTACACTTCTTCTTTCACTTTACCATACAGGAACGCGCTTTTAACATCCATCTGGTAGGCTTTGAATTGCTTGTAGGATGCAAACGCAAGAAACATGCGTATTGCTTCCATGCGAGCTACCAGAGCATAGATCTCATTGTAATCTACCTCTTCAATCTTCGGAACCCTTGAACAACTAAACATGCTTTGTTTCTCACAACAACACCACAATCATCTTTCTTGCACTTGTAAACCCTCTTCGTTCCGATCTTCTTCGCGCCTTTGGGAAGATCGGCTAGGTCCCAAACACCTAGTTTCCTGAACTGAAGAAGTTCTTCCTGCATTGCTTCAATCCATGGCTCCTCCCTCAGTGCCTCATTGACACCGTGTGGTTTGGTTTGTGAGACTAATAAGGCAAAGGACCAATCATTATGAACTCTAGACTCTGTAATACTTGAACAAAGAGCTGTAGCGTCTGCACGAAGCTGCCCACGAGTCATAACCCAATTTCTGGATCATCAATAATATTCTGCTGAAGGTTTCTGTCATGAATCCTCGATTGAGGATGTGTTGGAACAGGCACACTCTCTTGCATATTATACTTTGAGAGATCAATTCTAAAATTTAAGATAGGAGCACTAGAAGAAGATGGACCAGCAACTACAGCTAAGTCCTTTTCGGTCTGTTGTAAATCTGAGATGTAGTTAGTTGTTAATAGCATCTTGCTTGTTTAAAACTATTCGTTTTAGTTCACTAACATCTTTCTTTAAATACATGATTGTATTTTTAAATTCTTTTTCATTTGCTTTTAAAGTTGTGTTTGAATCAGTGCACGATCTAAGATCACATACCAAACTTGTATTGTGTTCTTTAATCGATTCTATTTTAGGTCACCAAAGGAGACTGAAATCACATAGTTTCAGGTCACAACTCCCCTAGTTGCTGACCCGGCTGAAATCAAGAAAGCAGAAGTTGTTAAAGATGACAACTATTGCGTAATTGAAACTGATTATGAGTTTAGTGATGATGATGAGGACAACAAACCAGGTCTAGGATGTCAAAAACAGAAACCCAGGATACCTCTTGAAAATCATATAGAGTGTGATTTTTGATGATGATGTTGATGAGTCAACGGGTGACTGTAGTCTGTACTACATGCTCAAAGACTCAGATTGAATCTTTTCTGATAAAGTCTTTCCACTTAAAAATGTTAGTAAATAATTAATTGTCAAGGTTTTTGAATTTAAACAAATTAATTATGTTGAGAAAACTGCATCTGGTGCTTCAAGTTCATCACAAGCACCAGTGCAACAAAACTAACAGACTAGTGGTCAGGGTGGTCAGTCAAACCAAGTTAGGCAACCACCTCATATTCCAACAAGAAAACCGTTAATTCCTCAATATCGCAAACAAAAGGATATCCATTGGATTCCTTTTAGGAAAGCCCCAAGACGACTAAGACGTGGTCCCGCACCAAAACTAGTTGTGTTTGTAAGATCATCTGGAACTGAGCAGCATTTTGAAAACTGTTATAACGTAGAACATTTTAAGCAACAAGAGCTAAGAAAGAATGCTCCTCGATCAAAGAACGATCATAAGGCTAGCTCATCCAGAGCAAGCAGTTCCAATGATAAGGGTAAATGCAAAAGTCCAAAACGGCATCCGCATGAATGGAGAACATGTTATGAATGTAATGAGGTCGGACACATTGTGTCAAATTGTCCATACTTACGACCTCGCAGAGGACATGCTACTGAAAACTTCAGACCCTTAGGCAGTCCAAGTCATGTGTCATCAAAGCAAAATGCTAAGGTGAATTCAAAACATGATAAAGGTAAGAAAAAGATTGCTGAGGACGTTAACCCGCCAATTGTATTGGTCAAAGCTCTACTGGCAAAACCCAAGGGTTCGCTACCTAAGGGGGAGCCTTAGAGCAGTTCCAAGGATACTAAACCGGCAAAGCAACCTGCTAGCCCTAAATGTCAGTCGAACGAACAACCCAAACCAGTCAAGCATAAGTCTGCACAGACTAGGCTGGAACAGGTTTGGAGACCAAAAGCAGTTGATACCAAGTCTAAAGCTTCTAGCAGTTTAGGAATAAAGAAGCCTAAGAAAAAGGCGAGTGTGAAAGTTGAAACTCCCACATAATCGGGCAGATGGATCGATGTTCCAATGCTTGATGTTGATGGACGACCCAAGACCGTCAAGGCTTGGGTCCCCCTTTCTAACTAATCTTTAATGTTTCGTGCAGGGTGTTTCCATAGGGCATATTAGCAGTCTTTGGATTGTTGATAGTGGAGCATCCAGGCACATGACAGGTGACTTATCTCTACTATTCAACATCAGAAATATCAATGGAGGATATGTTTCTTTTGCTGGAAATAAAGGGGGTTATATAGTGAAAGAAGGAAGTATGTCCAACGGGATTGTTAGTTTTGATCGAATCAATTATGTGAAGCAGATTGATCATAACTTACTCAGTGTATCGCAAATTTGTGAGAAGAATTTTTCTGTGATTTTCAATGACACTACTTGTTTTATTCTAAAACCTTGATTCGTGATACCGAAGGAGTGGGTGATTATGTCAGCTCCAAAGGTAAACAACTTATATGTCTTGGATATAAGTAAAGCAATCACAAAGTCTGTCCATGTTACCTGCTTTCTGTCTAAATCCACCGAGAAAGAGTCCATTATGTAGCACAGACGCATGGGACACATCAACCTGAGAAAGATGAACCAGTTAGTCAAGAATGGGTTGATAGATAGTGTCTCAGTCAAACATTTTCATCTTAATGACGTCTGTGTCAGCTGCAAGAAGGGTAAACAGAAAAGAAGTCTTATCCCAAGAAGAAGATCAACTCAGCTTCTACTCCGCTCGAAAGACTACACATGGATTTGTTTGGTCCTGTGAAGAGGAAGAGTTACTGTGGGGATTTATATTGCTTAGTCATCACGGATGATTATTCCAGATTACGAAAATAGTGAGATAATCATCGGTATATTGAGACATTCGGTAATCTTCAAGTTCTTCTTCCAAAGTTAGAATCCTTATATAAGTTGAAAATCAGAAGGATTTGTACCGACAATGGAACTGAATTCAAGAACAACAATATAGAAACCTTTTATTCTGAGAGAGGTATTCATCAAGAATTCAGTGCGACGTACACACCGCAGTAGAACGGAGTCGCAGAGAGAAAAAACCGGACCTTGATTGAGGCTGCTAGGATAATGTTTGCTGACTCAAAACTCCCCATGTTCTGGAATGAAGCCGTACATTGTGCATGTTACACTTTAAACAGAGTCCTAAAAGTAAAGAAGTTTGGGAAGACCAATTATGTGCTTCTTAATCTTCGCAAACCCAATCTTGAATTCCTTGAACCATTCGGTGCACTGTGTACTAAGCTGATCGAAAACAACAAGTTTGGAGCAAAAGCCGAAGAAGGATTCTTTGTCGGGTACACCACTCGCAAAAAGAGGGTTTTGAATACTCGCACAAGGTGTGTTGAAGAGTGGATGAATATGGATGTCCAAAGATACACAACAAATCCTCAAGGTACAAGTCCTGATTGGATGTTCGATTACGCTAGTTTATTCGAGGAATTTGGTCTGGATGATGTTGTGGAAGAAGCAGTTGCAAAGATGTATTATGAAAGTGAAAGTGCCACCAGTTCTTCACTAGTGGGACCGATCACTGTATCTCAAACAACAACTCCGGCTACATCAAATACTTCTGTAGAAGCAGGAACACATGATGAAGAGGTTTTCATGGAAGCTTCTGAAGACAATGAATTTTCTTCATCTGATGATGATGATTTTGTTGATTCTCTAACAAGTCTTCATGAACATCCAGAGGAACCAGTCAATACTTTGAATCCAACAGGTAATGTCAATTCTACTACTGCTACTAACAATGTTTCTGCAGATACTAGTCATGATGTGACAACCTGGCTATCAAGAAGAAATTGGAAAGTTATTCGAATTCCATGTATGTGATCGATCACTTGTAGGATCGAAACAAGAAATGAATATCGCGCGCGTATCGGATCGAGGGCGGAATCAATAATCCGGTTAGTTGTTATATGTGAGTGTTTATGGATAAGATAACAATAATAATATGAGAACACACACACAAAAACACACATAAAGGGTTGCACTTGTATTATAATATGGCAAAAGCTACAAATTAGCTAAGGCATGGAGTATTTATACTATTCCTCATACACCTCCCATGTCATTCATACTTATGGCCTTCATACATGTGAGGAGGTACATGTATGGCCCTCATACATGTGGGGGGCACATGTATGAGATAAGTAGGAGGTGTATGTGTCACACCCGCCAAGGTGGAAACACGGGAATGTGATTCTAAAGGTTTTCAAGCACAAGGTTCGAGCAACACACATAATTTAGTTAAAATAGATACCATCAAAAGATGGATGATGTCATATATTATTGTAATAACGAAACATTGTCTGAGAAACTATGAAATTGTCTGAAAACACATGACTCTAAACACCTGGATAACTTGTGACTGACATAACCACATGCATGACGGTACCACTTAGTGCTAGCTTAAACCTCTCTCTCAAGCCCCCGATGTCCATAATCAATTACCTGAAAAACATCATGAAAGATTTGTCAACAATAATGTCAGTGAGTTCACAAGTTTTTAGTGTATTATGTAAAGTGCTTGTGTAATCCGTGTATGACCAATCATAGGCTAGCTAAGCGAATGATTACTGTGCAAACCATGAGTCCCATAACCAAACATCTTGACTTGTTATGCCTCGCGCATTGTACAATAAAGACAACATATGTGTAATAGAATACTAACACTCTGTCATATGTAACCGGTTAGAGCGACTAACCAAGATTGGGGATGTCAACCCAATAGATCTATTAAAGTGTTCCATGGATTTTGATAGCTAATGGTTATAGTATAATGTAAGTACGAGGACTTTTGAGCTCATGAACCAAATGTGTCATGTACCACATGGTAGTCACGATAGAATAACACACAAAATGTATTAGAATTGTACAATGTTTATCCCCCAAAAATGTTAGAAATAGTAAAATGGGGCCGTGAAACTCATCTGGTGACAATAATTTATACGTGTGGTATGGTAAAGCTGGAATGTTAGGTAACTACCATCCCGACAATGGTTTCCCTATGATTGTCAAGAGTATAGTAAGTTGTATATTTGTTGTTTATCATACAAGTTGTTCACCCGGCTGTGTGGACCCTTGTGTCTAGTGTATGTGGGCCACGTTTTTGTGTACATGATAATCGATAGCTGAGTTATATGTACTAGTAAAACATATGGTTCCGGAAATCCCGGGCAGTTTATTGTAAAATGTCGCTTAATGTAGGCAGAACGGACCCCACATGTTGTCATGGGCTATAAATTGTTCCCAATCTAATACATGTGGACGGTTTAACAAAACAAGTGTTTTACCATACGTTGAGGATTTTGTAATATCCAAACTAGTATTAACATATGTTATAGTCTACTACTTAACATATGTTAGGGAATGGTAGCCGAAACTAATACAATAACATGGGCCTCGAAATTGATCGTTTAGTGGATCAAAATCGGTCGATCCATGCTTATCTAGGTACCATTGAAGCTTTACAATGTGTGTTAGTCTGTTTTTGATAAAAAACCGATTATAATTACCTCCAACGTAAGCCTTAGCTTCGAGTATACGTTAAGTAAGTTTTGATTATAGAAACCGGTTCTTAGTTTGATCATTTAATTCATGTTTGATTCTAAAACATTACCCCGGTGATGGTTGCATTATTAAGGCCGATTATTATTACAAAAATGGGGCCTTTCGACAATGTGATCCTAGATAGTTGGAATAACCATAAGTGAAACAATGTGTGCAAAACTCATGCACATGAATGGCCAATTGTACATAATCAAGGGTCATAGGGTCGGGGAACATACATAATAGGGCCGATACACAAAGGATTTGGGAGTGAAATGACTTACCTAGGAATGGTTCGTGATGGTGTGATTCCTAGAGGCCTCGTGACTCTTTTCCTTCGGCTTGGATGCTTTGAGTGACTCTTGGTTGTTTGATTATAGTTCGGCTTGGGGTTAGGGAGTGACTGAGTAGTTGTGAGGAGTATAAGGTTTGTGTGTGGCATTTGGAGGTGATCTCTAGCTCCCTTTATATAGTGGTTCGAATAGGGTAGTGGACAAAACAAATATGGTAGTCTTATATTCATGTTATGGATCGAACAAGATGATTAGGTATCAAATGGATGTTTAATGTTGACAACACATCATTCCTTGTCCCATTCCTCACCTTCGGCCGATATGTAGGAGTCACAAAAGGGTATGGATCCTTCATTGGGAAGTGGTGTGTTATCTTTGTCTTCTACCTAGTTCCATATAAGTTTGTGTCATGCATTCCCTTCGCCTTGGCCGATTTTTGTTAAGAGGTTATTAGTAGTAATGGTGGTCTTGCATGGGAAGGTGGGTAATCTTGGCTCCATGCCTAATTGGGTGTAAAGCTTTGCATCATCATAGTTCTTGTAGGTTTACATCACCATGGCTGATTTATTAGAGTGTTTAGGAGGTTAAGTCTTTGTCAAAGGATTTGGATAGGGATCGGCCGATTAGAGGTGGAGGTGTAAGAATGATAATGACCCTTCCTTAGTTTACCATTTTGTCATCATTAGTGATGTTGATAGTTCCATGATTTATGTGACAACTATGTGAAAGGGACATGAGATGTGAGGTACCCTTCGGCCGAGATCAAGACAAAGGGAGGATCTTTGCAAATTGAGTTTAACATCATAATACAAGGGTGGAAGTACTTGGTGTTTCTTGCCTCATTAGTGTAAGTCTTGACACCTAAGAAAGAGCCAAGAGTATGTTTGGTCCCTTGGGCTTTCGGCCGAGAAGAAACAAAGGAAGGAGAGTTCCATTTTGTGTTTACCTTTCACATAGGGAGGTGTAGTGTTAATCTTGAAGGTCCTACTTGTATGTAAGTGGAAGACAAGACAACAAGGTGAGTACATATGTGTGTGTAGTGCCGTGTGCGAGTATATATACATGTGTGTCCATTATATTGACTTATCTTATGATATGCTCTCTTGGTTATATAGGTCGCACTACGCCAAAATATACCTACGGCCACACAAAAAAAGTGTGACTATATGCCTTTCGCCACACTTTTTTTTTCCAGCTCAAGTGTGACCATAGGTCGAGTCATCGTAGGTATCATACGGCCACATTCACATTCAGTGGCCGTAGCACTTAAAAAGTGTGACTGATGGATACCAATATTTGTTTTTGAAATCAAGCATCATGTCTATTAAATGTGACTAAAGGATATTAACGGCCACATGAAATTACTCTAAGTGTGGCCATTTTAGTTATATAGTGACTAAAAGTTTTGTTTTAGCCACATCAATTAAGAAAATATGTGGCAAAAATGATTGTTTTAATAAGCTTTCTATCTATTAACTGTGGCTAAAGGGTAGGAATGGCAACATGAATTCATTGTAAGTGTGGCCGTTTCTATTATATAGTCACATGAATTTACTGTAACTGTGGTCAAAAACTATTTATAGACACACGAAACAATTTTGTAATTATATGTGTGACTATATTCTAACTATTGGTCACACATTTTTTTTCCTATGACAGTTGTTATTATTCTGTCACATAAAAGAGTGACAATGGTGTGGCTATTGCCTAACTTTGATGACGCATAAGCCGTTTCGTCTATGACATTTGGTATCATTCCGTCACTCAAAAAAAAAAACAAATGGAGGATAGTGTGACTAATGATTATATAAAGCCACTTGAAATATTGTAATTTTATCTGTGGCTATTGACCAACATTTGGTCACACGTATTTCATTTTACCCATGTCAATTGATATCATTCCGTCACACAAAAATAAACAAAATTAAGATTGTGTGGCTAATCGTTATGTAAAGCCACATGAAATTTATAATTTTTAGTGTGACTATTATTTAGCCTTTGGTCACACATAATGATTATGTAAAGCCACATGAAATATTATAACTTTATGTGTAGCTATTTTTCTAACCTTTGGTGACATATTTTCTGTGATTCTATGTGATCATTAAAAATGAGAAAAACAAATGATATTATAAAAATAATAAACCAAATTTCATACATAAGTTTCAAGCTTAAATACTAAAAATCTAATTCTAAGCCGGTTTTCATCTTCTTGTTCTTTGCCTGCTATTTTTTTAATCCATCTAGAGTTGTAAAACTCTTCTTCTGCTTTTAATCAAAAGCTATACATAAATGTTGCAACAACAAACTGCATCCATCCATGTAGCACTTGCAATAGCAGCAAACCCACCTGCTCCAATTGGTTGCATAATAGTGCCAAATGTGGTGCTAATGCACGACTCCTGAAGTAATTGTTGAAGCAGCTTCCAATAGACAATGCTACACAGCCTGTAAAAAAAAACTAAAATCGTAACCATTAATCTAACGTGACAAAGAATACATATTCCTTTCTATGCTCTTAAAACACCATCTATACACGTCGACCAATACTTCCAAGATTTCGGTGAATTTCTATGAAACCAAGTTTTAAATGAATCTTTGTTCCACTTTTCAGTTTCAGCAACCGGCATCACATATGCAGACTAGAAGAACCAATCCGTTCAGCAGAAGGTTATGAGCCCGCCCCATGAAGTTCTGCAAGTAACTAAAGTCATCATAGGAGTCAAATTTCTTTCTAAAAGCACATTCGTAGCCGACACCCTTAAAGACAATAACTTATAATGATAAAGACACAAGAAATAATGAAATAATTTGTAACCTAAACTCATCTATTCATAAGTTAATGGATAAAAACAACCAGCTCTAACAATAAACTTCTAGATTATAGCGAACTTTACTTTCTACATTTCTTGCAAGCATGCCAAGGATGCTACTTATTTTGATGTATTTATGGGTTGTTATCTGTTTATACCAATTATCAAATGGGTCAAGGATGCTACTGATCTCGTGTTACTTAATAATTAAACTTCATTTGTTTTATTCTACCAAATGGGTCATTAAATATCATTTGTTTAACATTCATTTCCTGTAGGTAGAAGCCGGTATGACGGATGTCATGATGGTTGCAATGGACGTGTTGGACGTGGTTTGACGATTATTTGAAAATGAGAAATCTTAGTATTTGAGTTCGAGCTAGAACAATATTTTGGATATTAAACAATGGATAGGCATTAAAAAAACAAAGAATTAATAATTATATTTTCTTTGTTAAGCTTATTTTGTATGTTTTTTTTTAACTTGTTGACTTTGTTGAACTTAATATGACATTCTGGATTATTAGACACTTAACTTTGTACAAAACCCAATCCCAACTGTGTTGCTCAGTTTCAAAACGAACCGAGTTCAAGCATAAACAATTCGCTCGATTATATAATTAGAACCGAGGCGAGCAGATCATTTTATAAACGAAGAGAGATCGAGCAAGCCTGTGTTCAGTTCGGTTTGTGAGCAGCCCTACCTAAAATGTATGCTATAAGCCTATAAAGATTAGATTTTAATCACTAACCTGTTAGAAGTGTTAATGAGGCAATTGTTGAAAGAACTACAAGACAAGCTCACCATGACTGGTGGAATCATCAGGTCTGTTGCCAACAATTAACATCAGAATTGGAAAACTAGAAAAACACGTATGCACAAAGGAAGAAAAGAAGACTGCTACCTCTACATATGCCAGTAAGATCTCACAGTATCGTAAACTGAAAAGCTAATTGCCAGGTTAGGACCAACACCCTGTAAATCATGTCGTATGTCGAAATAAAGGCATCTGCCAAAAAAAAGAGAATAACATCAATTATAGAACAATATCAATAAACAAGCACCAAGTCCCTTGTAGAGTCCAAAGACGTCCGTTTCCTTGTTAATGGTGCGTAAAGCATGCCATATACCTCCGCATCACACTTTAGAAGAAGTGATGCACATCTTAGAGCCATGAAGAACAATGCGTGTATCTCAACCGGGTACCGTATACTCCCTGACAAACAAAAAAAGTCAAAAACCTGGATGAATGTTTTAGCCTTTAGGATCACAGCCCAACCCGACCCACACCAAAAAGTTACCTCTTGACCCATTATCGCAGCTACATTTAACAACATGATATAAAGATGACAACCTTGGATTTGTAAACAGGAAAGGACAAGATTTGGGATGAAATTTTAAGCGTCAACCTAACCCAACCCGACTTGTACCAAATAAGTTACCCCCAACCCTGCATTCAAAAGATTGATAAAAGCGATAAAATTTAACGTTATAAACACAAGATGTGTTTATGATACTAACCATTCTACAACTGAACAACGCTTGTTACGTACCAACGAAATTGATCAACGAAGACTTACCTACATTAAACTGACCCAAAATTGCAAAGGATCTAGTTTGCAAGGATCTAGTTTAACTGAGGCGATATTTTCAGACTAGGTTCAACCAAAGCGATGTTTTCAACATTGTCCACTTACACATGAAATTAACTTTACCTTTTGTTTCAATACAAACTTCAGATCTATCTTCAACAGTTGCTCTGCTTCTGTGGTGCAAGTTAAGACATTGAAACATAGATAAATAAAATTAGGGTTTTAGTTCAGATGAAAAGGTTCAAAACCGATTATGAAAAAAATTATGAAACTCAACTCGATTAATGGTGGCAGCTTTGTGAATCATCTTCAATCTTCGTTTGAGCGGCAGGTTTTGAATGATTTCAAACAACAAAGAAACTGAAGTGAGGAAGAGATATTGAAAGTCAATCTAGTCTAGGGTTAATGGATTTGGGGAGCGGGAATGCAAAATCTAAAATGTTTAGGTGGAGGGAAATAGTTTTAAAAATGAATTTTTTTTTTTTTGGGGGGGGGGGGGGGGGGGGTTAAATTTAGTTTTAAAAATAATAATAAAAACGAAAATATTTATTTTGTGAAAAGTATAAAAATTGAATACTATATTTTATGGTATAATCAATGTTGCAGAAGGCGCTAGCGGGTAGAGAGGTCTAACCTATAGATTAATTGGGACTAGGCATAATTAGGCGTTTTGGTATTTTTATACGTATTATATATACACACACAAATTTATGTTTTTTTAAAATATGTTAAGATATATAGACATAATACTTAGAAATACTTAGATATATACGCATAATACTAAGGAATACTTAAAAATTTAAAAAAAACCACCGTCTAGGCCCGCCTAATGGCCAAAACGCCTAGATCTCTGAATAGGGCCTTATTCCGATTTTGTTCACCGACTAGCACCTAGGCAGCCGCCTATGCCGATTTTTACAACATTGAGTGTAACAGCCCAAGGTAACCCATACTGGATATTGTCCTCTTTGGTCTACCCCCAACGCATTGAAAGGTGGCTAGCCTCAAGGGTTTAAAACGCGTCCAAAGCTCGGCTTGCCAATGTTAAATAGTAGGTATACTATAAATAAAATATTAATAATATAAAATTTGTTTGGGCTCGTTTAGGTTCGCGAGGTTAAACGGTCTTTGTATAAAAAGCTCGGGCTCGATAACTAAACGAGTCATTTTTCAAGCTCGAGTTCGGGCTCGTTAAGGCTCGGCTCGTTCGAGTTTTTTCGCGAGGTTAAAATTGATGTGGGTTTCATGAGATTTGAGGCGAGTTGAAGAAACCTGCAACAACAATGGAACCTCGAAGAGGGGTTTGGAAATCTTTAAGGCAGTTCTTTCTTACCTTACTTTTTTGGCCTTATGGTTCTTGGATTCATTAAGAGTTAAATTTTAAAATATTTTCATGTAATGAATGCTAATTTTAGTTGGTATTTTGAATGACTTATTTTCTTGGTGTGATGTGTTATGTGGAGGGTTTATGGAATCCAAACCTGGTAATTAGAACTAAACGGTAGCCAATTACATTTCAAGAATGCTAAAAATTGAATCTTTGATTTCAGGAATCATTCTTGCTCCAATTATATGTGTTACTATAACAATTAGGATTTGGGAACTCTTGTGTTGTAAAGGCCTTTGGACGGCACATGTTTCATGGTCTTACTTTTGTATATTGAGGTACATTCTTGCTTCTATAACCACTATAATTCTGGAAAATCCAGAAACGGATAATCTTACAAAATCTTTTTCGCTTTCACTACAGATTTTTGTACTGGTTTTGGGTTACTCTAACAAGTACTTTAATGCTTTCTGCTTTTGCTAATCGAAAACATGTATGTGAATTTCCCATGGTGCCTTAAAGCCGTTGATTGTCCTGTGTTTAAATCAATATACCATGGTTTTGAACACTAATTGTAGTATGTGTTGTCTTCCTATTGGGTGTTGTTACTGCTGGCTGCATCTATATGGTGTACGTGGGCAATGTTGTACACGTCTGCGAACCCAGACGCGTCTACACAACCCGCCCGTTTTTGCCCGTCTTCTTTCCCGACCCACACACACAATCACAGTTTTTTACGAGTCATGGATGGTGACGAATGGCGCTGCTGGTCGCGTTCCATGATTGCCATGGGGTTGTGGTGTTTAAATGAAGCCAATAGTGGTTAAAAACTCCTATGGTTCATTGGTGCAGTGGTATAGAAGCATCAAATGACTGTGAATGAGGTTAAACAGTTGTTACTGTTAGCATAACCATTAGTTGAAACATGTGCCAAATTTAGTTTTATGTCCTTATGAAGAAAGGCTTACTGGCTATTGATAGTGTGGATGGTAGATTTGTATTTGGTTCGGTAGCTGTAAACATGTGCCAAATTTAATTTATGTCCTTAATGGCTTGAATAGTGATTTCCAAATCATATACATCCATTCTGATATAATGGCTTCAAATCTGTCTGACTGGATAACATGTTTGTTTCTTTGTAGTCGCTTTCGTCGGTTTACTTTGTTAAATTGTTATGGCTTGAAACGAGTAACCGGGTTACTTAAAGCTTCTGAAAAGAAGAGACATGATGTGGGCACGCTGTCGGCGATATTTAACTACTGAGATGACATGGCTTAACAGCCACACTGAAATGGCAACAACCACCGCTGTTTTATTTGCGATGCCATCCACTCCTTCAATCTCCATAGCTCTGCACAGGTACACGTTTAGGCTTTGTTTTTATTCGGTGTTTTGAACTACCTTTGCCTTTTTCGATATCTATGGTTTCAATTTTATGTTCATTTTTTATAAATAAGGATTTGTCTATATTATAAGCTGTTACATGATTTTTTTTTTGTTTTATTCCATCAATTTTTTTTTGGAATGGTTTCTTTGTTTATGTTTTGTTCTATCAACTTTCTTTGGAGGGTCTAGGTGAAGTCAAGCCTGCACCACATCCTCATATTTAATAGATCCTTAATAGAGGATCAAGGGAGCCTTAATCTTAGTTATATGATTGATTTAAAACAAATGCAGTAAAGGTATATATGTGGATGTAAGTTACATAGCTTCACCACTATGTAAGTGGATGTAAAGACGGTTCACAAATTTGTAAGTGGTAAGTTAACATATTTTTCAGAAAAAGTTAGATTCTTATATTATCCATAGCTTCAACACTAGTCTAACTTGCTACCTGTTGATGGAGGGATCTCATATAACAACTCCATAGGAGATCAAATATGATTGGGTTCATTGTCAAGTATTTTAACATTGTAATCATCTTTCTTAAAATTGCTCATTACTAAACCGTAATTAGCATTGTTATGGTATTTATTTGGCTTTTGAAGTATAAGGTGCTGCTGATTTTGTGGATGCTCAGGACAATTGCTATGCTGAACTGCTGAAGTTAGTTATGATAAGGGAATTATTTATTGTTGGTTTGTTTGGAGTTTAAAAGAAAAGATTGTTGCTCACTATGCAATTGCTATGCGCGGCTACTACTACTCTCCTTTTGATTATGAGCTGGAGCTATAGCATTATATGAATATTACCTATTGACTAGTTCACAATGTTTATATTTAAAAGTTCAAAAATATACCATGACCGTTGGTAACATTTGCCGCATGAAACAATTTAAGTGTGACCGTAGACTATTAGCGGTCATTACGTTTATTGTTTTGCAATCATTATTGATACTTTTAGCCACAAATAAAAACTTAAACCGTGACCATAAAAACTTATTAAAAAAAATCTTTTACCAAGGGACTAAAAAACAATGTTATTTAGTCACACAAACTCGCAAGTGGCCATATGTTTCAACTTTTCACCACATCATTAAAAAAAGACTGTGACAGTTGGTCACATTTTGTCACACTTATCTACTGTGGCTAGGAAATGTCACATTTTTTTCTTAAAGTGTGGCTAAAGGTTCACAAAGTTGTGTTTTTCATCACATGAGATAAATACTGTGGCCGTAGAGTACATTTTGTCACACTTTTGCTACTGTGGCTACTACATGTCACAGTTTTTTCTTATATTGTGGCTAAATGTTTTGTACTTTTATGCAATGGTCACATGAATAATTAAAATGTGTGGCTAAAAGTAGACTTGAAGGTTTTGAAATGTGAAAAAATGACCTTTAGCCACACATTTAAAGTAAAGTGTGGCAGGGTGGTTTTGAAAAAGTGTGGCCGTAGGCCTATTTTGGCGTTGTGTCGTTCCACTTAAAATGTTTTGGTTATGGACTTCGGTAGTCGTGTATATACGTGCACATATACATGTATCCTTGATCATACGGATCGGTTATGTTAGATAGGTAGTCGAGTGATTTTGTACTGCATGTGTATGTGTGTTTTGATGACGATATTAACATGTATAAATTTCCATTAGTTGTGGACATATGGTATTAGATGTCAACACATGATAACATTTGCGTTCAAGCGAAAGTGTATACGTATGTTAGAAAGGAGCTATCATGTGTTAGGGAGTGTTAACATCAGATGATGACATAAGTTTTCTCTACGGGAGTGTTTTATGATTGATGAGGGTGGTAACCTTATTAAAACACTTTGTAGTGTTCAGGTTTGAGTGGATTGTGTAACTTTCCATTGGGTATTGTCACGTGTAGGACTATTTTGTTCATGTGTACGGGTCGGGTATCTGGTTTGCTCTCTATTGAGCGTGTGATTAGCTTGACTGTTCAACGCCAATTGTTTTGTATAGTCCGGGTGTTGTATGCATAAACGGGTGATCTGTTGAGTTTCTGAATAACTTATGCTTTACCAGACTGGGGGTATAGTGTGTGCAAAATGTTTAATTATGCACATGAAATGACAATAATAAATAGAATGATTACGGATATTGACCTGGATCGTTGACTAGTGTCATAGTATGTTACAAAATAAATTCCCAAAATACCCCTAAGCCTATATAAACACTATAATGCAACCCGATAAATCTAAAACCTTATACAATCATGCCTACGACTATTATAGACATATCACTAGCTGGGGACATACACAAAGTGCATTAACAGTCTCCCTCTTAGACCTAGCTAGTGATCTGCAAACTTAACCAGTAACTGAGCTGGGATGTCTTGAAAGACGTTCACAGACTCCCCCCTAAGGTCTAGCTAATGATCTTCGGTCTTTAAGTCTTCATATCTGGCAATCTTCAACTTGGGAACATACACCGCAATGCACTACCCATCTTCCCTTGAAGACTTGAATACTTGCTGCTTTGAGTTTTGGTCGTGGCTTCATGAGATCGTCTTGGTCTTCTATCAACTTTGATGACTTGAGAGGAACTAAGAAATCTTCGCTGTTTTAGATTGACGATTCTGTGATGAAGACGGAGATCTACAACATCTGCACTTTCATTTATCGATTCTCATCTTCTTCAGCTTCGGTTGTTGGAGCTCTACCACGGTCTGGTGTCTCTAAATATGGAAAAAACTAGGTTCTTGTTATTCAGAATGATCTCATTGTTCAGGTTTTGGTCTTGTTCAGATTCAAGCTTTGTCGTTTGAATCATGATGAGTACACTGGTTGTGTTTGATCCTGCAGAAAACATTAATAAAAACTGCACACAAACTACAACTTGTATTAGATACGACAAATAATCCGGACTCAATCAAATTCTTGAAGTTTATCATTCGATAAACTTTCAAGATTTGTCCATTTTGACCACCATTTGGAGAAATAAAGCGTTCCCCCCATGAACAATTGAATATTTTCGAATTTTCACCATGAACTTTGAAACTTGTCAATTTAAACCCTTTAATTTATGAAAGTTGCATTTTGACTCTTAAATTTGAAAAACTTTATTTTATTGTATTTTTCGGCTTCGGATATGAGATTCCCATTGAAGAATTTAGTGTTCCAACATCGGTTAATCGAAAATACAATCTTTTGAGTTTTTCATAAATGCTGAAAATTAAAAACGAGATGCAGTAAGTAATATATACAAGCATTCAACTTTTTTGTGATTTT